>RYFJ01000509.1:0-268799 GCA_003991445.1 Oryza meyeriana var. granulata | reverse complement strand
CTTTTTCATAAAAAATAATTCCTTCAGTAAATTAATTTCGAGAGAATATTCCAGAGAATATTCTTTCTCCTTTTCTTTTTAATTTTTGCTCTGAAATTAAACTTCTGAAAGCCGTAACTTGTTCCATTCCGAACTTCGAGTACCGACCTGGTTCTTCTTCCTAAATTGATCTAAAATCATGATCTACCTATTTATGTACTTTTTATATACTATTTATTTGGTGTTTATTAGGGTTTTTTCTTATTTTACGTGTAGTCCGTCATTTTCGCCGTTTCGGAGGATCGCAAAGTAAAGGAAGCAGTTCGGAAGATCAAGCGAAAAGACGTTTTCTATTCGCAAGGCAAGTCACACGACAATCCCTTTGAGCATATTGATCCATTTGTGAAAACTATTCGTTTTAACGATATTGTATGCAATGTTTTAGAATGTCATTATTACGTGTATTTATTATAAATCCGATATTCTTTGATTATGGCTATTTTAGTATTGATGCCTTTACCTTGATAACCTGGGTGATGAATATTGACTAGATGGATGTTTAGTTAATTACCTGGCTAGATTATTTAGGATTTGCTTAGTACTGCATAGAAACTGTAGCGTCATTTTATGTGGAGAAAATAATGAATCATTCATGATTAATTAATGATTAATGATTATCAGTTCACAACAGTTGGTCGTGGTTGGTTAATTAATCTTGCTAACTAAAACTTGACTGAATGGTGGGTTGTGAGCACAGGGAATGCTGATGATGCTAATGGTGCTCATGACAATTAAAGACCGATTTATGGACTACTTGTTGTGAAGTAATACCGTACTAACCACAAGGCAGAATGGGCAACGACTGGATCCGTAGTGTAGCGAGTTCAACAGGAGGCCTTAGGGTGTGTTTGTGGCTATGTCAATAAGACCACCATGGCTGTGTCAATAAGTCCATGTTTTGGGCGTTGGACCGTCTCCCTATTGGGTACTTGATCAGTTTCTGTCGGAGACTGGTGGTTCAGCGGATGGCTTTTCTGTTGGGCAAGTTACATGAAAGGTCTTATCACGGTTTCCCCCTTTGTAGTACCATAGTGGTATTTTGGGGGCATTGTGACATGTGTAGAACCGTGTCTTGTGGGTAAATTGGTGCACTTCTGGCCAGAGTAAAACTATTCGAATAGCCGTGCCCGCGGTTAATGGGCGGGCCTAGCAATGTTTTCTGTGATTAGTCCCACATTACTCATTAATGATAATAATTGATGGAAATTTGATAGCTCTAGTTTGGAGGGTTATGGTTTGGGTCTGAACTGCATTGCAGTGTTGTTCAAAGATTGGTTTAATACTGATAGTAATTAGACTATACTGATTTTATAATGATTTTAAACACAAATGTTTTAAATGTTATTTATGCAAACGAGCCATACTATACCTTTCCTTTAAAATCCTGTTGCATTATTTTGCATTTCTAGTGTGGCTTATTGAGTACGGTGGTGGTACTCAGTATTGCACGATATTGCAATCATTAGATGAAGATTTGCGTGAAGGAGAAGTTCTGTGTTTGGCTTATACCCCAGTTGAGCTGCCTGTGGCTTAGTGCTGCTACGCTAGGATTGTCGTTCCGCTGCTGATTTCTTTTGTGTGAGGACTAAGTGCCTCGTTTGTAAGTATTTATCTTATACTTTGATTATGTTTATCAATTGTTTCGGTTTGTGTACCCAGTTGATTCCTAGACGAGGGTTTAATGCACAAATTAGCTTTGGGAATTCTAGTGAATTTCCGGGCGTGACATTCGCCTTGGTGGTTGCTTGGTAGAGCAAGCTTGACCGATCGAGGGGAGTTGCCTGGTGTCCGAGCTTGGACTGTGGGGGTCGCTTAGAGAACGGACTTGCCCTTAGTTGTAGCTTGGAGACTAAAGCTTTACCGAAGATGGTTGCTTGGAGAGGAAAAGGGTTGAAAGAGACCAGTCTTTCGAGGCCCCTCAACAGAGAGTAGGAATGGTTGGTTCCGAACTTCGGGAAACAAATCGGTGTCTCCTTACTCTCTTTAATTTGCATTTATCGATTTCTTGTTGATCTATTTGGTGATCTAGCTGCTGCTTGCTTATCTCTTGTTGATCACCTCTTAGTTCTAGTTTATATCTAGTGTGCAAACTGTTCTATCTCACCAGGGGTCTCTCATACTCTGTGTAGGCCAGACTGTCCAGCTAGGCCGGACTATTCGAGTCTGTACATCGCATACGCGAGTTCCTATTTTTCTCTACGTGTATCGGACTGTTTGGCTGAGGTCAGACTGTCCAAGGCCCTCTATAATTAGAATGTCCGCACCATCACAGGACTGTCCGGTCAGTACTAATTTTCGCTGCAAGTTTTTGTAATTTCAGGAAACACCTATTCACTCCTCCTCTAGACGATATCAACGATTTCCAAAGTACTTTCAGTTTCCCATACCGCAGACTACGCCTTGGCGCTCTCAATCAGTGATATGACCGTATCAGTTCCAGTCCATTTCAAAAAACAACACTGATGTTATTAGTGCCGGTTCAATTAAAAAGGGTACTGATGTATAGGACATCAGCACTGGTTTTTGAAATAAACTGACACCAAAGAAAAGAAGCCAAGCCAAGCCGACAAACTGACAAACTAACTAGAGGGAAAAAGAATCTTTAAGTGTACATCTCCTTGTCCCAATCACCCAACCGTGCCCCTCATGCTTTCTCCCCATCTCTTCCTCTCGCTCTCTCCCCGGTGCCACCACCGCCCTCGGCTAGCCTCCTCACCGTCCGAGCCAGTCCTCCTGCTACCTCGCTACCAGTTCTTCCCAGCCCGCCGACAATCAGCATTCTGTAGCAGTCGGATACCATTGTTACACGCCCATACATCTCATTTATCTACGGATGTACCCGTTTACATACGTACCTTCAGAGAGAGATGTGGCTCAACGATAAATTAATCCCTGACCTAATAATTATTGAAAGCGCACTCCAGATAAGAAAAAATATAATTGTAGCTTTTATGGACTCGAGGATTTGAATCATGCTGATGAAATTGTGCACCTACAACCTTATTACCAAACAGCCTCCTGATGCTTCTTAATTACTCTGGGTTTTTGGCCTATTATACAACATTATCATGTCGTCATCACAGTTAAGAAAAAATGCGTCAGATTAATTTATTATTTCTCTAGCTGAGCGCTAAGCCCAAAATATAGGATGTAGTGAGATGTGCTGGTTTTCCAGCTAAAATAAGAAAAAGAAGTTACTGATCGAAAGTGTCGATCGAGGGATATGCATGAGGAGATTTTTACTGACATGGATACCTGTACGTATATTCATACGGATGCATGGAAAAGCAAAAGGTTGGAGATAGACCCACGCAGTGATGGGTGGCACTCCACTGTACCTGCAGAATCCAGAAAAAGGCCAACCATTCCATCTCTCGGGCTATCGCATGCAATTCCCCAAGGCTATTAGGTATAGATTGCAGTGGCCGTGATAAGGCATGGATCATTTATCACGACATTCGCGAGGGTTGGGCCTCACCTGCATTGGCAGGGCCGATAGATGTGGTATGATCGGCCAATAACTATTCCAACACATATGTAGCAGTACGTACATTCTTCTCACTGTACAACGGTACGCACCTACATTAGCGTCCTACTCGATCCAGCTATCTGCATCCCTGCATTACAACTCTTTTTTTTTAAACATGGTACGAACATATGCGCTTATATACATTCACGCATACTCATCCTTTATAAACACTGTATCTGTAACTTTTACGAGTATCTCCGAGAGACTGAACCGATATATGTTAAAATTAATGAAATTATCATAGAGACGATGTCTTGTTATCGATAGATATATGCCGTCTAAAAGAATAATTAGTCAGAAAGACTGACACTCATATTAAGTTTAGGACTTAAGTTAATAGGTTTCACCACATGGGATCTATCTAGCTGGTCTCTCTGTGCACCACATTTTACAACGGATATGCACGCTTCTGGTCCTGATTTTAATTAAAATCCTGCTGCTACCAGCTGGTAGTACTCCTAGCAGCATTGCGATAAGAGCTAGCTAGTGCAGGTGTGCATGGGCGAGTGGCTGATCATTTGTGGTGGTGAGGCTTGCGTGCTCTGCATTGGCTCTGGTAGAAATGGATTCTGTGAATGATCTCTTTGATTTTTTTATAATTATACTATAGTAAATACATATATATACTGTGGGAAGAGATGCCTGATGTATCTGTTGCCAACAGTTATGTTGGTTTGGTAGGGACATGCCCCCTTCTGAACCAGCGGTTTCCTGGTAATTTTGATCACATGTTAAACATGTTATAACACTCCCCTTTGATCAATTGTCATCTGGTAATCATCATTGAGTCATTACCTAGAAAAACTCCTCGAAAAACATTATGATAAAAATTAAAGAGAAACCATTCTATAGATATACCATTAAAACTCTTTAAAAACCCAATGGAAAAAATAAGGAGAAAATAATATGACATATATGTGAAATTTTTCTGAGAAAAAGCCTTGTAGAAGGAAAAACTCATGGAGAATGATTATAACCATAGGGTCATAATCTAGTATAACTTCTCTAAAACCATATAGGAAAAATATGAGAAGTTATTATATATCATTGATATCTCCTCAAAAATTCTTGTGGGAAAAATAAAGATATGATATTGTCGGCGAAATGGGACAGGGGGTCCCACATGCCCTGGGGACGTGTGGGTCTTCGGCCACGTCAGCTCCACCAGGGTCCACAATCTACACCAGTGATAGCCGACTACAGTTATTTTCCAGCTAAGTACCTAGAGCCCGGGAACCACCCGGTCCGAGTGCTCTTCCCCGACTGCCTCGGCCCCGGGCCCGGGAGCCGACCGTTCCGGGAGCCGATGCCGACTGCCCGGGTGCCGACTACCCCGGTGCGACTGCCCCGATCGGCTCGGCCCCGAGTGCGGCCCCGAGAGCCGATCGCCCTCGTCCCGAGTCCCGGGTGCCGACGGGAGACTCGGCTTCTCCCGACTGAGGCGATCGGCATCGGCTTCCCCCGGCGGGATCGGCACCTCCCGAGTTGATCGGCTACGGCTTCTCCCGAGTGCCTCTCCTGGATCGGCTTCTTCAGTAGACGGCGCCAGTTGACCAACTACCCACATTAACGATGAGGCGACAAGACACGCCTGTCGCCCACTCCTGTAGAGTCAGAACCTTTTTGACTACGGAGGCTCCTTTCACTGTGCAATCGCCGTTCACAGTCAGAGCCTTTTGACTTGAGGCGTGCGCCGTCACGTCTCCCCGCTCCGTCGACCAGACGACCAGACGCCCCATCACATCCTCACGACTCTACCGCCCGCTGCATACCTGTTCCGGCGTGGGCACGGCTGGCGGGGAGGTGAGCGACGGGACATTCCTCCAACTCCGGCATGGGCGTCGCAGGCAGACAGGGGAGACGGGACGCTCCTCCAACTCCGGCGTGGGTGTCGCAGGCGGAGGGGCGCACAGGAGACCTCACCGGAAAATATCTCCTTCCGCGTACCGGCACTGTGGACTCCCCTCGCCTATAAAGGAGGATCCATGCCGTAGACGAAGGGGGGGCAGCTGAAGCTCCAACCTTAGACAACAGAGATCTCCCTCTCCTTCCTCGAGTCCGGTCGCTGGTAGAACGACCGACGCCACCTCCGGATTCCTGGTGAGCTTCCGAGCTCCCGGGGTCCTCCTTGTAAACCACAATACCACATTCATCTCTCTCTCTCTCATAGTCCAAAACACAGGAGTAGGGTATTACGCTCCGGCGGCCCGAACCTGTATAAATCCCCCCGTCTCTCTCGCGTGGTCACAACAGATCGGACGGTCCGGACCCAATTCGGACGGTCCGGACCTTTCTGTCTCCAGCTCGGGCCCCTCTGTTTCTGTCCCGAGCGCTGATTCATCTTCTTCCACCCGGAGTCGGCTTCGCCTGAGAACTACTCCCCTGGCCGAATCTCAAAAGGGGGGTCTCCCGACTTCCCGCCGTCGAGGCTTCGTCCTCCAACAGCTGGCGCGCCAGGTAGGGGGAGTTTCCTTTTCAGGTGTTGCCCCGGCGTCTCCAACACCGACGCATTCCATGGCAGGAGGCCACCGTCCGCGGGACTCTGATGAAGAGTCCGGCGACTTCACACCGCCGGGTGGCGTTAGCCCGGTGGTAAGCCCACCGCACCCCCCGTCTTCCAGGAGACGCGCCGCGCGAGCCAGGCGGGTTGAGCTCGCTGCTCGGCGGCCTAGCAGTGCGGCCTCGGCCCTTTCTCTCTCGGAAGGAACCGGCAAGTGCCCCGTCGGGTCTGCCACGGCCTCATCCTTGAGGCGCGAGCGGAGGCGCCGCTCCACGGCGCGCCGCAACCTCGACTTCCAGCCAGCGTCACCACAAGGAGCTCTCCTGGTGGCGGAAGCCCTCCTGCGCCACCCTCCGGCATTTAACGGGGGCGGGGGCCGGGAGAGGCGCTGGCTAAACGAAGTCACCGACCTCGTAGGCGCGGCCCATCGCCAGGTCGCTGCCCACAGCAGCGCAGGGGCCAGGAGTGCCGACCGCGCGGCATCTAGCGCGGGCCGGCCCCCCGCCCCGAGTCAAAGCAGAACCCGGAGCACGGCGCAACGCGCCACGGCTCCGGCAAACAGCGGCCACGGCGACCTCCGTGACCGGCTGAACCGGGGGCGGTCCGACGAGGACGCCCGGGTCACTATGGAGCGACAGCGCGAGCGGCGGGCGAACGCCGCCACGCGTTCCGAGGCCCAGGCCTCTAGCT
The DNA here is from genome assembly GCA_003991445.1 of Oryza meyeriana var. granulata. Taxonomy (NCBI): domain Eukaryota; kingdom Viridiplantae; phylum Streptophyta; class Magnoliopsida; order Poales; family Poaceae; genus Oryza; species Oryza meyeriana. The sequence goes on along the minus strand of RYFJ01000509.1, from coordinate 262,041 downwards.
CCCACCTACTGACGGGAAACCGCCATCCGGTACCCGAGCCCGCTCTGTACGGCTCGGGTTGCTTGGCGCTCTCTCCAGGCCTCCGGCAGGCTCGCTGGCCGGCCAGGTTCCGGCCCAGCTTGCCGGAGAAGTATGACGGCTCCGTGGATCCCACGGAGTTCCTGCAAATATACACTACTGCCATCATGGCGGCCGGAGGTGATGGTCGAGTGATGGCGAACTACTTCCCCGTTGCTCTCAAAGCCCAGGCGCGCTCTTGGGTGATGAACCTCCCCGAGGGATCAGTCCACTCATGGGAGGACCTCTGCCACCAGTTCGTGGCCAACTTCCAGGGCACCTTTCCGCGCCCTGGGACCGAGGCGGACCTCCATGCCCTACGTCAGGGCAGGGACGAAACGCTGAGGCACTTCCTACAACGCTTCAGCCAGGTTCGCAATACCATCTCCCACATCGCTCCTCACGCGGTTATCCATGCTTTTCGCTCGGGTGTGCGCGACAGGCGCATGCTCGAAAAAATGGGCACCCGCGACGTCCAGACTACGGCTGAGCTGTTCAAGCTCGCCGATCTCTGCGCCCGCAAGGAGGAAGCCCGGGCGTGGAACGAGCCGCGCCCCGAGGCCCCTGAAGAGGACCCCGAAGAATACGGTGAGTCCTCACGCTCCACGGCGCGTCGGGACAGGAGGAAGCGACAGAAGGAGAAGGCGGCCGCCGACGGCTTCGCCTTGGCTCTTGCGGGCGCCCCACGGTCCGACGACGCCCGCGGGAACAATATCACCGGCGAGCGGCCAAGGGCCGCGCGTGCGACGCCTTCGCCGGCAGCGGCCCAGAAGTGGTGCGCCGTCCATGAGACGGATTCGCACGACCTCACGGAGTGCCGCGCCGTCCAAAGCTTGGCCAAGCAGGTCAAGTACTTCCGGCAGGAGCCTTAGCAGGCCAAGCCCGGTCGGGACGTTTCGGACGGTCCGGCCCTGGTTCGGACGGTCCGAGCGCGGGGATTTGGATGGTCCGATCCCTGGCCGGACGGTCTAGCCGAAGGCAACGGACAGGCCGACCGACGGCCCAGATCTGGGAAGCCCGAACCTAGGCCGCCTTGCCAAGGCGAGTGCGAGCCTTGGACGTGGCACCCGGAACAGCCAAGCCCGGAGAGATCGTCCCGATTTGTCCCACATTCCCGGGAAGCGTCGACTGTATCAGATCCGTTTCTTTGGTTGGCTTTTTGACTTAATGAAAATCTCTCCTCTCCTCCTTTATTAAGGGAAGTCTTCCCCTTTCCTTTGACATAGGGTACGTCTGCCCGGCCTCCATCGGACGCGATGGCAAGTCCGGGCGGTTCGTCCCGACTCAGTCCGGGGCCTCCTGGCCTGGGCGCACATAGGGTACGTCTGCCCGGGCTCCATCGGACGCGATGGCGAGTCCGGGCGGTTCGTCCCGACTCAGTTCGGGGCCTCCGGGCCCGGGCGCACGTAGGGTACGTCTGCCCGGGCTCCATCGGACGCGATGGCCAGCCTCCCGGTCCCGGCGTGATAGTCCGGACCACGCCGCCCTGTCGAGCGCGAGTCCGGGCAGGCCGCTCCCGGTCGAGGGTTTTCTCCCGGCGTCGAGAGCTCGCTCCCTCCCGACGAAGCTGAGCTCGAGCACAGCCCCTGACAGGCCAAAACGGCTGCCGAGCGCTCCGCGATGGCTGCTGTGGGCAGCCCCCGAGGCGACATCGCCCACGAAAACGACGACGGCGGCGATAAGCGGAAAAGGGCCGCACCTGCGCCGCCGCCGCCAGCAATGGCCCGGGGGTGGTGCGCCGTCCCCGAGATGGACTTGCACGTCCTCTCGGAATGCCGCGCCATCCAAAAGCAGGCCAAGCGCGTTCAAGGCGATTCGGACGGTCCGATCCGAAGGTGGACGGTCCGATTGCCCTGGACCGGACGGTCCGACGCGAAGGCGGACGGTCCGATCGCTCTAATTCGGACGATCCTTTTCCCTTGGCGGACGGGCCGAATCCCGCTCCCGCGCACAGATCTGGCCCCGGTCTGAGCCTAGCTCCCAAGCGCGCCTACCTAGCCCCGGTCAGAGCCCTTGGCTCCCGGGCACGTACCTCCTCCCGGTCAGAGCCCTTGGCTCCCGGGTGCGTATCTAGCCCCGGTGAGAGCCCTTGGCTCCCGGGCGCGCGTATTTAGCCTCAGTCCGGGGCCCCCTGGGTCCCGAGCACATATTTGAGCCGAGGCACGGATTCCCGAATCCGTGTCCCGGGCCCGACACCAGGGTGCCGAACCAGGGCGGCCTCGCCAAGGCGAATGCAGGCCTAGGAACGCGACACCCGGAATAGGGCGCGAAGCCCGGATAGCACCGCCCTGGCGAGAATGCTTTCGGAAGGTCGTCTCACATCCCATATTCAAGCCCGGGCCCCCGGAACCCGGCTTATATCAAAACCGTATTTCAGTCCGGGGCCCCCGGGTCCCGGACACGTATCCGCATGACAGCCGGGGCCCCCGGGTCCCGAGTACATGCCGGGCTCGGGCTCGCGAGGGAAGCGAGTCCCAGCTCCGTCCCCCGAACACCAGCAACCTCCGAACAAACACAATAAACCAAGGTACGAAAACATGAACATAATCATATACATATGCGAATACCTTTCTTTGTACAAGACAGGAAGAATCGGTGCGCGAGCGCGAGCGAGGCCCGGATCGCACGGGGCGCGGTCACCGCTGTGCTTCTGACCGGACCCCGAAGGCGGCGCCGGACGACATCGGCAGGGGAGCACCCGGGGGCATGGAGGTCCCCCGGGCCCCGAAGGCAACCGCAGATGGTGTCAAAAGGGAACCGGCATCTTCTCCGACCTCTTCGTCGGGCATCGGTTCTGCAAGATGGTCGCTGCGGTCGAAGAACCCCGCCTCCGGCGCCAGCGGACTCGACCACGGCCTCCCACGCCTCCTCGCGAACCACCGCGACATCCTCTCACACAACGAAAACACACCCGCGAGACGCGAGCCCGGCCTCTTCGGCCCAGACGCTTTCCTCTCGGGAGTGTTTTCCTTCTCCCGCGCCTCCATCTCGGACCAGGCACGGGAGGTCTCGACGGCGGCAGACTGGGTGGCGCCCTTCGATTGGACAACGCACCCCTCTGCTGCCGCGACCTCTAGCCATCGGGTTGCCAAGAAGAACTCGGTGGCGACGCCCGGGTCCCGGGAGCCACCTCCTCGGGCCCCGGGCACAAAACCATCCCGTGCCCGGGGCCTTCCGGTCCCAGGTCCCACAGCTCTCGCCCCGGGCGGCGTCCCCGGGGCACATTGCGGGACGCTCCTGGTCCCGGGCGCCACTCCCCGGTCCCGGGACTCACGACTCCCGCACCGAGGAGCTCGGGAAGTAAGCCTCGAGACGATCGGCTCCTTCCGGTTGGATCGGCGTAGGCTCCTCGGAGCTGATCGGCTCCTTCTGGTGTTCGATGTCCCCCGGAGATCGGCCTCTCCCGGCCGACATCATCTACCGGCATTAATGACATGGCGGCGGGGCACGTCGCTCCGGTCATCCGCGCGACCACGCGTGGGCGTCTCCCGGCTCCCCATGGACAACCCGACCAAGTGGTCAGAACCTTTCAGCTTCGGCGGCTTCGGCGGCAGAGGCCGGAGAACGGCCTCAACCGTCCTGGGGACCGAGTTCCCGGGACGGGCGGCTACCGGAGCTCCCGGAGCAGCGGGGGCTGCCCGCCGGGCGGCGTTCGAAGGCGTCAGCCGTCTCCTTCGGTTCAGGCATCGGTTCTGCAAGATGGTCGCCGCGGTCGAAGAACCCTGCCTCCGGGGCAGCGGACTCGACCACGGCCTCCCACGCCTCCTCGCGAACCACCGCGACCACCTCGCGAACTCCCGCGACTCCCTCGCGCACGCCGAACTCACGCCCCCGGGACGCGAGCCCAGCCTCCCGGGCCCGGACGCGTTCTCCTCGGGAGAGTGCTTCCTTCTCCCGCGCCTCCATCTCGGGTCAGGCACGGGAGAACTCATCGGCGGCGGATTTCGTGGCGGCCTTCAAGCGAACGGTGCGCCTCATTCCTGCCGCCGTCTCCGGCCAGTGGTCGCCATGAAGAACTCGCTGGCGACAGTACGGGCGGCAAGCTGTCGCACCACCATCGCGACCGCTGCCGCCGGCCTTCCTCAAGACTTCATTCCATGTTTTCAAGCTACATCAGCCCATGGTGGACCCAGCGTCCCCTCATTCTTCAAGACATGGCCCCGTTCCTGCCCGGAGCGGTTCCGGCCGAGCAACAGGGCCAGGGGCCACTGTCGGCGAAATGGGACAGGGGGTCCCACATGCCCTGGAGACGCGTGGGTCTTCGGCCACGTCAGCTCCACCAGGGTCCACAATCTACACCAGTGATAGCCGACTACAGTTATTTTCCAGCTAAGTACCTAGAGCCCGGGAACTACCCGGTCCCGAGTGCTCTTCCCCCCGACTGCCTCGGCCCCGGGCCCCGGGAGCCGACCGTTCCCGGGAGCCGATGCCGACTGCCCGGGTGCCGACTACCCCGGTGCCGACTGCCCCCGATCGGCTCGGCCCCGAGTGCGGCCCCGAGAGCCGATCGCCCCTCGGTCCCGAGTCCCGGGTGCCGACGGGAGACTCGGCTTCTCCCGACTGAGGCGATCGGCATCGGCTTCCCCCGGCGGGATCGGCACCTCCCGAGTTGATCGGCTACGGCTTCTCCCGAGTGCCTCTCCTGGATCGGCTTCTTCAGTAGACGGCGCCAGTTGACCAACTACCCACATTAACGATGAGGCGACAAGACACGCCTGTCGCCCGCTCCTGTACAGTCAGAACCTTTTTGACTACGGAGGCTCCTTTCACTGTGCAATCGCCGTTCACAGTCAGAGCCTTTTGACTTGAGGCGTGCGCCGTCACGTCTCCCCGCTCCGTCGACCAGACGACCAGACGCCCCATCACATCCTCACGACTCTACCGCCCGCTGTATACCTGCTCCGGCGTGGGCACGGCTGGCGGGGAGGTGAGCGACGGGACATTCCTCCAACTCCGGCATGGGCGTCGCAGGCAGACAGGGGAGACGGGATGCTCCTCCAACTCCGGCGTGGGTGTCGCAGGCGGAGGGGCGCACAGGAGACCTCACCGGAAAATATCTCCTTCCGCGTACCGGCACTGTGGACTCCCCTCGCCTATAAAGGAGGATCCATGCCGTAGACGAAGGGGGGGCAGCTGAAGCTCCAACCTTAGACAACAGAGATCTCCCTCTCCTTCCTCGAGTCCGGTCGCTGGTAGAACGACCGACGCCACCTCCGGATTCCCGGTGAGCTTCCGAGCTCCCGGGGTCCTCCTTGTAAACCACAATACCACATTCATCTCTCTCTCTCTCATAGTCCAAAACACAGGAGTAGGGTATTACGCTCCGACGGCCCGAACCTGTATAAATCCCCCCGTCTCTCTCGCGTGGTCACAACAGATCGGACGGTCCGGACCCGATTCGGACGGTCCGGACCTTTCTGTCTCCAGCTCGGGCCCCTCTGTTTCTGTCCCGAGCGCTGATTCATCTTCTTCCACCCGGAGTCGGCTTCGCCTGAGAACTACTCCCCTGGCCGAATCTCAAAAGGGGGGTCTCCCGACTTCCCGCCGTCGAGGCTTCGTCCTCCGACAGATATATTTATTTATTTATTTATATATGTTGTTATATTGCCTCATTAAAAACCTCTATTAAAGAGGGAAAAAGTACAATATTTGCTTCGGACATGTTTAGTCTAGGAGATTTACTCCCCCTGACTCTTGCAAATCACGGAGTTGTCGTATACCAATTCCTTTAATACATTTCTGAAAAGTGGAAGTTGTTAAGAACTTAGCAAACAAGCCTGCGAGATTATCGTAGGATTTAGTTTGCAAGATACTAATTTCCCCATTTTCTTGTAATTGATGTGAAAAAAATAGTTTTGGGGCAATATGCTTGGTGATATTGCTCTTTATATAACTTGTCTGCATTTGAACAACACAAGCAGCATTTTCTTCAAAGATAATGGTAGGTGATTCAATAGAACCAATACCACATGATTATTGGATGTGGTTAATCATTCTGCGAAGCCATACATATTCACGTGATGTTTCGTATAAGGCAATTATCTCAGAATGATTAGTGGATGTAGCCACTAGAGTCTGTTTAGAAAACTTTCATGAGATGGCTGTTCCACCATGTAAGAATACAAAGCCGGTTTGTGATCCGGCATTGTGGGGATCTGATAGGTAGCCAACATCAGTATATTCTATGATATTCTTTTTTATTTTTATTGAAAAATAAACCGAGATCTTGGATGCCTTGGAGATATCGAAGGATATTCTTCACTCCCGCCCAATGGCGTTTAGTTGGAGCTGTGCTATGTCTAGCTAGCAGATTTATCGCAACTGCAATATCCGGCCGGGTGCAATTTGCAAGGTAATTAACGCTCCAATGGCACTGAGATACGGAACCTCTGGTCCTAGTATCTTTTCATCTTCATCTTGAGGTCTAAAAGGATCTTTTTCCCTATCAAGAGATCGAACAACCAATGGAGTTTTCGATGGATAGGATTTGTCCATATTGAATTTCTCCAATATTTTCTGGATATATGCGGGTTGATGTATAAGTATGCCTTTTGGAAGATGCTCAAGTTGAATACCTAAGCAAAATTTAGTTTTACCCAAATCCTTCATCTCAAATTCCGTCATTGCGTGCCTCATCTATATCTTGTGTGTTGCCAATGATGTTTAGATCAACATACACTGAGATTATACAAAATCCTATTGAGGACTTCTTGATGAATACACATGGACAATCATCATTGTTAGAGTATCCTTTTTTTCAAAAGGAACTCACTTAGTCGGTTGTACTATATTCTTCCCGACTGTTTCAAGCCATATAATGACTTGTTAAGCTTTACACAATACATATTGCGATTTGTATTTGGATTCGGAATTTGGATTCCATCGGGAAGCCTCATGTATATGTTCGAATCAAGTGACCCATAAAGATATGCGTTCACTACATCCATCAACTACAAAGATAGATGATTTTGTACTGCCAGAGATATTAGATATCGAAAAGTAATTCCACTCAGTACTGGAGAATATGTTTCATTGAAATCAAGGCCGGATCTCTGCGTGAACCCTTGTGCTACAAGCCTTGCTTTATATCTCACCACCTCATTGTTTTCATTCCATTTTCGGACGAAAACCCATTTGAATCCGACAGGGAATATTTTGGGAGGTGTTGGTATCACTTTTGTGAATACCTCTCTTTTTATAAGCGAGGTGTTGGTATCACTTTTGTGAATACCTCTCTTTTTATAAGCGAGGCAATTTCCGCTTGGATTGCTTCCTTCCATTGCTTCCAGTCCGAGCGCTTTCTACACTCTGCCATGGTCTTAGGATCTGGATCGTTTTGAAGGTTGCTTGCAATCATTGCAGAAAAATAGTTGTCGACAATTGTAGTCTTTCTATCATAAGATTCTCCAGAATCAATGTAATTTGTGAAAATTTCATGGACCCCTGTTGACTCATTGTTATTTCCCAAAATATTTGAGTCAGGGTTTTCCGATGTCCCAGCATCAGTAATAGAGTGCACTGTTGATCTGGGTTCATGGATCCTGAGGCTTTCATCAACTTGACGTTGATCTACATTTACTGTGTCAGAAGATTTACTCTTCTGTTTCCTTTGTCACTTGCAAGAAGCTGTATCCGCCTTGGGTGCCGTACTTCTCCCCCTCTTATTTTAAACTGGGAGTTGAATAGTTTTTTATGGTACCTCTACTCTTTTTGGCATCTATATGGCAGGATTATAGGATTTTGTGACACCTTTATAATCAGTAAATGCATCTAGCAGTTTATTTGCAATGTTTTACAAATAAATAATCTTCTGAACTTGAAGTTCAGTTTCTTAAGTACGTGGATCCATTGTTGAAATGCCTTGAGCATTCCAATCAATTTTCGGGCATTCTTTCTGGTACTTGAAATCTCCCCCTAATGCCGGAAAATATTCTTCATTAAAGATACACTCAGCGTATCGGGCTGTAAACAGGTCCCCTGTAAGGGGCTCAAGGTATTTTATGATTGACGGAGATTTATATCCCACATAGATACCGAGTTTTCTGTGTGGGCCCATAGCAGTACGCTGTGGTGGTGAGATCGGTACGTATGTAGCGCAACCGAATTTTCGCAGATGGGAAATATCTAGTGGATTTCCACGTACTAGTTTTAGGGGAGAGTTGTTATGGTAAGCAGTTGGACGCAATTGTATTAAGTCAGCAACGTGTAAAACTACATAACCCCAACAAGATATTGGTAAATTATAATTTTGCAACAATGGTCTTGCTATGAGCTTTATTCTCTTAATAAAAGATTCAGCTCAACCATTTTGCATGTGGACATATGGAACAGAGTGCTGAACTTGAATTCCAAGGGCCATATAGTAATCATTGAAGGCACGAGATGAGAATTCAGCAGCGTTGTCCTTTCGAATTGATTGAATTTGATGTTCAGTATGATGTGCTCGCAATTTAATAATTTGAGCAATCAATTTGGCAAATGCATGGTTTCGTGTGGATAAAAGACACACGTGTGACCGTCGTGTAGATGCGTCAATTAAAACCATGAAGTACCTGAACGGTCCACCTAGTGGTTATATAGGACACATATATCACCTTGAATGCGTTCAAGGAATTTTAGTGGCTCAGCTCTGATCTTAAGGTAAGAGGGCTTAAAATCAATTTCCCAGTGGCACGTGAGGTGCACACAAAATCTGAAGATTGTGGGAATTTATTGCTCTTAAAAGCATGACCAATTGAATTGCTGATAATTTTTCACATCATCCTATACCAGGATGACCAAGGCGATCATGCCAAGTTTGAAATGTGTCAACATTCTGAAAAATTACCTTATATGCAATATGTTGTACGGGCTTGATGTATGTGTAGTACAATTCAGAGAATAAAGATGGAATTTTTTTCAAGCACTTGTTTGCCATATCTGTTGTTTTTTCGTCAAGGAGGAGATATTCCTCTTTGTTGTTTATCTTAGGTTTGTCATCTTGGGTTTTGATATGGAAACTATTTTGACGGATATCTCTATAACTTAATAGGGTACGAGTGAAATCAAGATACAATAATGCATTCTCAATTATCAATTGAGTACCTATCGGGAGCGTGATAGAGGCACGACCAGAGCCAACTATCATTGCATCGTGTCCAGCGATTGTCAAAACACTTCCTTGTCTCTTTGTAAGAGTCAAGAAATATTTTGTGTTTCGAAGTATAGAGTTTGTAGTTCCACTGTCCACAAGACATAATTCCTCCTCCATTGGAATGAATCCCGTAAATCTATATATAGAAGAAGAATTTGATGAAATTCTTGTCAGATATATAGACTATGTACAAATATTTATTCAATACTGAATATGTTCAGTACATTATTGTAAGCATACTAGCATACAATATAGATGACAACTTAGTATTATTACAACACATACTAGGATATAATTAACATAGTATCTATGTTATTGGAGACTATACAAGATCTCCAAATAGATCTTATGAAGTAGATCTTATGAAGCAAACTCCACAAGCATGTTGTCATTGGTCATGGGTTCCCCCTGTTGAGGAGGGCCCTCAGTGCTTTGAGTTCCTCTAGAAACTTCTGAGAACAGTTTGCTCCACCGGTGTTGTCGGTTTGGAATTTGAAGTGTGATTCAATCCTCTCATCTTGAGCAGGCTTGTCTTTGGCCACAGACTGAAGTAAAGTTGATGAGATGTCTGGGGTATGGCATTTCTTAGTTGTATGGTGTTACAGCCACACTTCTGACAAATGTCAGATTTATTTTTCTTCTTGAAATTGCCTTTCCCCCTTTGGAATCCACGAGATTCTTACTTCTTGTTGCGTTTGCGTTTACCCTGAAGTTCTTTGGATGGTTTCTATTACCATCGAACTTCGGTTATTCTAATCATGTATATTTATATGTACTTCAGACAAGGGTGCCGCCCTAACAGGGCGTTGCTGATATTCCTTAACAGGAGTTCATTATGTTTTTTTAGCCTGAGTTATTACGTGCATCAATCAGAATAAGTTGGTATTTACAGCACGCCATTGGTGCTGTAAGACCCGGCTGCGGGGAGCATGGTAGAGAGTGTGTCTCTATATCTTCTCCCGTATCAGTGGGTTCTTTTTCACAAAACCGCAACTTTGAGCAAATTTATGAAGGCATGATTGTAGCTCCGACTGTCTTAAAATCTTGTAGCCAGATATGTGTCCCATTCATAGTTAGCCTCTGGGAAGTATCACAGCTTTCTGCTGTTCATACCTATTTTTAGGGCTAACCATATGTTTCGTGGATTCTCCTCGTAGAGATACTCCGCCTTTAAATCTGGATGTATATGACTTCTTATAATATATAAGACAGTATACATCACATTAGCAGCAATATTAGGCAGATCTTCTCCTTCAGGAGGATCAGTATCACTATCAACATACTCCGAAGTGGCTAGGCTGACCTTGACATCCATTGCCCATGTAGGTAGTTGTGGCCTATCAAGAGCGAGAATCTCAAACTCTTTGGCAGCCATCTTAGTCCTATGTAAGAATACATGAATTGATTAATTTACATGTTGTGTAAATTAATTTTGTATGGTAATGGTTGTAATAATATACAATAATCTGAATACAAGATATTTTGCATCCATAATAGCGTAGACCTCAAATATGGAATATAACCCAATGGATTGAGGTGTCTCGTTGCTAATGGCATAGTCTACAAAATTTGTAGTAGATGCCTTAGTCTCCATAGTTTTGAGTGTATATTCATGTTTATCAAAAATCATGTCTTGGTGGTAAACACAAATTTTAAACGAGTTGCCTTGTTAATTTGGGTATAATCTATAAAATTGTAGTAGATGCCAAAAGGGCATAATCTACAAAATTTTGTAGTAGATGCCAAAAGGCATAGTCTACAAGTGTGTTGTAGTAGATACCGTTGACATAATGTACAAAGTATTATAGTAGATGTCGGTGGTATAATCTACAATATTTTGTAGTAGTTGCCATTGTCATGATTTTCAATAATTAATGGAGGAAATTCTAGTGATATTTGCATATGAATTCCAATGGAATTAAGTAAAATAACTTAATTAATAGGAATTTGAAAAAATTTGCAAAAATTAATAATTTTCAAAATTTAAACATGGTCGCTCATATTAAATTGTGAGAAAATAAATTAAAACTGCAATAAAATATAGATTCCCAAAATATGTAAAATGTTATTGGGAATGCACATGGACATGCACTTTGAATATTTAACATTAAAATCCAGTACTCATAGGGTCTCGATTGCAATTATAACAAAACTATTACGATTTAGTAACAAGTACAGTGACTTAAACTTAAAAAAACAGAGGGATATTTTATATTTTATTTAACTATAGGGCCTAAACCTAGTGCAAAAAAATAAACAAGTGCACTGGGCCTTGCCGGGGTGTTGCGGCACGCGCGGGCTTGGCCTTGCGGTCGGCCAGCCCATCGGCCGGTATAGCCGAAGGACGTCGGGGGGGGAGGGCCAACCTAGCCGCCGCCTCCCCCTGTTCCTGCCGCCGCATGCCACCATGGGACACGGCCTCAGCCGCGGCTGGCCACGCCGCGCCGGCGAGGAGCCGCCCCCCCCTGCCGCCATCCCCGTCTCCCTAGTCCGAGGGATGATCCCCCGACGGGAGTCCCCTTCCTTCTCTCTTCCTCGATGAATCCATTGGAGGCATTTCTTGTGCCTCCGGCGACGGGCGGTAGAGGCCGGGGACGGCGGTTCGCCGGCGGCGCCGGCGTGGATCCCCGGCGGTAGAGGGACGCGCACCACGCGAGCCGCCAAGGGTCCGGCGCGTGCTCGGCGGCTGGGCCGTGCTCTTCCAGTGTGGCTCCTTCTTCGGCACGGTGTGACAGACGGCCGCGGCGCTGGACGGCGACAGGCGGCGCGAGACGTAGGACGCGCGGGTCAGGGTGCGCGAGTGCCGCCGATGATCACGCCCAACGGGCGGCGCGACGGAGTCGGCGGACAGGCGGGGGCTGTGGGGCGACCATACGGCGTCGCGGTGCGTCCCCACGGCCTTACCGGCGTCGGAACGCGGTATGCCGTGCTCCGCCACATGGTCGCGTCGCTTCGGCGTCGACCGTGCCGGTGGCGAGTTGAGGTTCTTTGGTGGTGGAGGTGGTGCCGCAACGGGAGCCTCGGCGACGGGCGTGAACAGCGTCCACGGCGTCATCCACGGCGGCTCTACTGACAGTGGCGGCCTCCACATTGTGACTGGCTAGTGTTCGTGCCATGCGGAGCGGCAACGGTCCATAGCGGGCACGAATCCGTGGCGAGCCTGCGTCCGTCGGCTTCCGAGCCTTTCTCCGGGACGGCGACTGAGAATATGGCGAAGGATATCGCCGAGGGGATTGGATGGAGGACATTACTCCACGCCGCGCATTGCTGCACGGTGGTGTTCCCACAAAGGTGAAAATCGTTGTCTTCCATACCTTGTTTTGCCTTTTCTTCCTTCTTCTCTTGTCTCGGCTTTGGCCTTCTGTACTTCTTTCAATGAAGAGCAAAGTGACTGATAAGGTGTTTTGAGAAATGATTTGTGAATGATCTCTGTTCCTCCATCTATGATTACCTGTAGCGAGTACCTATATACTATACTGGAGGAAGGGCCTTGCCTGATGCGGCATCCATTGCCAGCGGTTGCGTTGGTTCGGGGGTGGAGATAAACCCCTCCTGTACCAGCGGTTACGTATAATTTGATCTACAATTATTGGTTTTAACAGTAATGAACAGATTGGGCAGGAGGCGCAGGTATCTCACGAGCCGGCTGCGGATGGAGCGAATTTGCGGCCACGCGGGCTATCGGGCGTGTGAGCGTGAAAAGCGCCGTCCCTACGTGAGCTGGAGTCGCGCAACTCCAGCAGTACATGAGTCGGTACGTATTATTTTTAAGTTGGCGATTCACTAGTCCTTTAATTACTATTATTAACTATTGCTTGTTCCTCTCGTATATTATCTTCTAGGCATTGAAGATTGAGAGTACTAGTAGACTACTCCTGCATGTTTCTAGTTTTCTCTCCACGCTAGTACTAATAGTTGCATGGATCAGGTGCAAAAGACATTAATTGGAGCTCGGGTAGGCAAATGTTTTCACCGAGAGCAGGGCGAACCTAGGAAAGCGTTTGTGACTTAACGGGAGGGCATATTCGTATTTTCTCAGTAACTAATATGTCTAAGGCCTGAGTTTGAATATAGTGAGGGAAAAAACTTTCGTTTTTCGTGATATGTTTTTTGAACGCTAAACGGTGTGTTTTTTACAAAAATTTTCTATATAAAAGTTACTTTAAAAAATTATATTAATCTTTTTTTCAAGTTTAAATTAATTAACACTCAATTAATATATCTAATGGCTCATCTCGTTTTACGTTATCTTGTTTTTCTTTCCTCTTTCTTACCTTCAATCTATAACTAAAACAAGCTAAAAGAAAGGTCCTTATAAAAACGGAGGAAGTAGGATCTAAGCTGATATGACATTTAATTTTAATTTAAAGAGGAAGTATCTTCTCGCATAAGACTTTGAGGCACACAAACCAATAAGCAAGACATTGCTAAACTACTTTGAAATATGTCTTCAGCATGATTTCAAGAAAAGTATAACTAGACTAGAAGTAAAAAGTGACAAGAGGGAGATACATTTATTTTGACCACTAAGAGCTATTTCAGTGGGGTTTTATGAGAGTTTCATGGGCATTAAATAGGGCGCCACATTAGCAACCTATAAGACATTCGCATGCTATTTTAGAGGAGGAGTGATCCTAGTTCGAATCACCTGAACTAGTCCAATCGTTTCCAATGTCTTGACCTCGGATGAAACTTCTGTGAGACATACTTTATTTCATCATGGCTGGGTAAAACCTCTAAAGTACTTTCAAAGGACAGTTTTATGGGAGGTTTTCTACGTAATTTGGTGTGGTTGTTCTTGGAAACAATGAAATAAAACTCTCCACTGAGAGAGGTTATTTCATTTATAGTTTCACGATTTTAGAAACAGTGAGGTGAAACTATCACTGAGAATAGCTAATACATCTGCATTGCAAATATGTTTCTATATCTGTGTGTATGTGTAATTAAGAGGATTCGGTCCCTCCACTTCCGAACTGACATACTCCGTAAAAAATTCGATCAGATCAAACCTGTCGGCCTCGAGGCCACATATCGACGGCTAGGACAACCAGTACGTTGTTCTACAACAATCATATCAAGTGGCAGTAACATGGACCGACGAAGGCTTCTAGAACCCGGTTTGAATCAAAAGATACAACTTGACCAGACTAAGGGATCGTGTGCCTCCTAGTCAATACTTTGCTATGTTTATCTAGAGTGCATCTTGATGCAATATTTGCTTGCAAGCTCCTATCCAGGCCGACTACACCCTAATACCCTAGTGGCTTGCTCTAAGTTTACTTTATGTATAAGTTTTGCTTGATTATTGTAGGTATCGTAATCAATATATGATCTCAGAACATGTATCCAAATATGCTCGTTATATCCAAAAAAACTAGAGGATTCAGCGGCCACACAGTTATGGTTTTGTTATATTTAAATGCCACTGATATCCATATTTTCGAAAAAAGAAAAAAAAACTAGTCGAGCATCTGCTCAACACCGAGCATCCCAGTAGACCATGGTCAAGGACACTAATTGATCGAGAGTTTGAGACTGCTCTCAACCACCCAAAGGCGCATACAACCTAACCTACACGATTGCAAATCCTCGGATCACGCGGTATTTTTGTCCATAACTTTCTACGAGAACAATGTCGACACCATCCATCTCGACTTGTCGATGTAGGATTAAGACGCCGTCTAGAGGGGGATGAATAGGCAATTAAAAACAATTAAGCACCTAATCAAACTAACCTAAATTGGCTAGGCTCGGTAGGGATCAAGACTAATAAGTAGTTAGTTTTGCATCCTATGGTGACATGGGCTCATAAATCACTATGATGTAAATTGCTAAAGAAAATTACAATAAGTAAATGAGACAAGAGGAAAGGAAATTTTTTCACCCGAGATTCGGAAAACTCGCCGGTTTCCAACTCCTATTGAGGTGAGCCCACTCAACCGCTCAAACCACCAAGTCTCCGAACCCTTCGTCAAGGGATGAGCAAGGTGGGAGCCGGTCCCCAATAGTCTACATCAAGCTTGATCACTAGGAGTTGTTCTTTCCTCTACTCGGAAATGATGACCTAACCACTCACAATCACACTGGGCTTCTCCACAATCTTCTCGAAGAGGTACGGCACTCCTCCAAGTGTCTAGGAAGTGTCAACCTCCAAGAGTAATAGGTAGCAGTAAGACTTGGGATATCAAGTGCCCCCTAGCTCATATAATGATCAATGCACTTGTCTTGGCTTAAATACACTCCAACACCCGCAATAGAAGTAAATATGTTCAAGTGGTGTGAGAGTGAATACAAGGACTCAAGTGAATGGGATGAAGTGCCAAGAGAGCCTCGCTATAGGAGAGGGGGTTATAAATACCCTCACCCACCAAAATAGCCATTGGGGTCGAAATCCCCAACTTTAGGTGCCTACCGGTCTGACCGTCGTGGGCGACCGTCAGACCGTGACCTGCCAATGGCTAGAAAACTAGCTGTGGGTGCATTTAATGCACCTCCGGTCAGACACTAAGAGAGACGCGTCAGACGGTATGCGGCTCCGATCATACCACCAGCTCGATTTGAACGCGGTGTATCGCTCTAACGGCTCATGTCCAAGCCATCACCAATCCTCCGCTCTATACCACCCGGTTAGATCAAGCCGACAAACCGCCATAGGCCGTCGGTCAGACCGGCCCTCAGGGACCAGAGAAAAACGGCACCCGAGGATAGACTCGGTTTGATCGTTTTAGGAAAGAATCTGCGTCAGAGGGCCAATGGCCTCGGTCAGACTGACAGAGAACAGAGAAGAAAGCAAGCCTTTCTCCAAACCAAACCAAATGCACACAATGCAAATGAATAATGGACAAGATCATCATAGCCAAAATTACCAACCCCTCTTGATAGTATGGCAAAGTAAAAAAGAAACTTAGCCTTATCGTCACCCAAATGCTTAATCGACAATCCTAGACTAGTTCATCACTTCGAACCTTCGCTTTGCACCATAAAATTTAACTCGCGTAATTCTTCTTGGCGTACCATCATATGGACCTAGCTCAATTCTTTCACTCAAATAAAATAGTTTAGTCCGCAATTGGTGCTTGTATTAACTACCAAATAACACGGGGCTAGATGCTTCAGACGGGACAGATGAATGGAGGTGCTCCTGCTACAAGCAAAGGACTAAGGCACACTAATACATCTACACGAGGACATAGTGTTAACGCCAAAATTTGGCACGATTCATATCAGACTTCGGTTAAGGAAAGAGGATATATCAACCGGTGGAAATTAATCCAAAAGAAGCCGAGTTCAGAAAGGAATCGTGAAGACCACGGCATGGCAGTTAATATTTTATCTATAAATTAGGCAGGGATAATAATTTTTAGGAAACCTGATCTCGTGTCCGATCAGGTTTGTTATTTTTTCCTTTATAGTTAGGAAACTCCTGTTTCGTATCCGATCAGGACTGTATCAACTCGGGGTATAAATACGTATGCCCGGGGACCATGTAAAACTATCTAATCGATCAATACAACTTACGGCGCATCGACCCTTTCCGACGGGTTCTTCCTTCTCGAGCCGGGCTGCATCGTTAGGTCGAACTCCTGCGAGAGGGTAAGACTCGTCACCCCTTACCCAGGTGTATCTACTTTGTCTACAGCTGCATCAGTTAAGTTTGATCTCTTAGTCCGAGTAGATATACTACATCACGCGTGCATAGTTTTTATCGGCTTACTGGGTGTAATTTATTGTGCTGCATTGGTTCGGTTCGACCTACTAAACTACCTGATAAATTATTCCCGCTAGGTTGATAGATTTTGTGCAAGCGTCTTATCGGAATGAATAGCCGATAAGTTATCTTATATTACATCACAGTTGCATTAGATCTATCGGCTCATTGAGGTTCTTTTATTATTATCAATCTGTGCTGCATCAGTTAAGTTTGAACTACTAGATTGATAATAATAGATTTGTCCTTGATAAGCCGATGGGTTTTATGCGACGTTTTATCGGAGCGTCTAGCCGGTAATCTATCTTTTAGAGCCGATTGCATTATCTTGATTATTGTTCTGCTCATTTACTATATCATCGGCTTCTAGCCGATGTAGAAGTGTTATTGGCAATCGGCTGGCTTTTTATTTGCTTATAATATCATCGATTCTATCATCGGCTTCTTAGCCAATGCGCAAGTGCTGTTGGTAGTCGGGCACGTGCTAGAACCCGAGCGCGAGCACGGGCACGAGGATCCGGGCACGGGCAGCAGGCGAGGACCCGGGCACGGGCAGCAGGCGAGCACGGACACGAGCAAGGGCTCGGGTACAGGCGCGGGCAGTACTTTAGGTGCAGCGCTAACAATCACTATTGAAATCGGCCGATCTTCACCCGATATATTCTCTGTCTACTTTCCATCGGCAATCGGCTGGTTTATTCTCTATTTATGTCATCATCGGTTTGCTAGCCGGTATACAGGAGCTATCGGCCATCAGTTAGGAGTTTGTATCAGTCTGCATCGGCCGATTGGTTTACTAATCTAACATTTTTCTCTCCTTGTCAATTGCTGGGTCAAATTGACTGGCACGCCCGCGAACCTCAAAATATTTAGGACCTACACTGGAGCTAAGCAGATCTCCCAGGCCTTCGCATGTCTCCAAGGCGCCGAACAGCCCCGGCGGTTTTCGGCGTCAACACATAGGCAGAGACCTCAACAGGCGATGACACCGAGCATGCAATTGTTATACCACAGGACAATACCTCGAAGAGATCACAGGTATCACTGACATATTTATCGAGACTTTGACCGCACCATCCATTCCCACTAGTCGGGGCATACATAAAGGAGGTGCTCTGCTTAAAAACAAGGGCTCGAGGCACTACCTATACCATCTACCATGATGGTTGAGGCAGAGACCTCAAACAACGACAACACAAAGTATGCAGTTGACATACATGGAGGTACACGTAGAAATAAGTAATCTAGTCGAAAAGATGTTTCTAACTAAAAGCTTGAAATATATCACAAACCTCTAAGATGCTATGAGCTGGTTAAACAATATGACCATGTTGTTCACATGTGATATACATAAAATTACCAGTCCGAGACCTAAATATTGGTCAAGACCCAACTACGCTACTAGTCTACTTGGCACTAGTAGAGCGTAGCGGTCTTACCACCAAAACAGTGGTCGAGACCCAACTACACCGCCAGTCTATGCAGGACTAGTAGAGCACAACAGTCCTATCACGGTACCACCCAAACAAATCGGTCTAACTCAAGTACCTAACTATGCAAATTGATTATTTCTTCACCGCAAGATTTAACTCAGCCAAAGCAGTTGCTAATACCACCAAGGTTGCGGTCAAATACATCAAATAGTAAAAAAATCCGTAATTCTTACATCTCATTCCTACTTAGACTGTTTGCTCATAACTATGTTTATGAGAAGACAATCAGGGCTGAGGGAAAGTATATAAGTTTACATATAGACTAAAAACACATTTCAAAGTTCTAGTTTATATTTCTCTTTGAGCGTCATTCAGGGGCTTGTTATCTACTACCTCCGTCCCAAAATAACTGCAGTTTTAGGAGTGGGAGGGAAAATGAACTAGGTGTCCCCTATTAAATGAGGGATGGTCGGAAGTGGGAGGGTACTTGGGGATAAGATGGGGAGAAGTAGTGCTATGGAATTGCACTTATTTTGGGATAATATTTGAATCTGAATTGCACTTATTATGGGACGGAGGTAGTAACATTTTTCCGGGCTATTTTTTTAGGAAAATCAAATAACTAAACAACCGGTTCAATTATCACATTTTTCAAGATCAAGTAAAACCAAAGGCTAGTCGGAAGATCTATATTGATCGATATTTTATCCTGACCATCTAAAGCTTAAACTGATAACTCCCTAACTCGATCATAAGACATATACTGGTTCAAAGATGCCTACTAGTCGAAAATCTATCTCAGCTAGCTAAGTACTGGATCAACAACTCCAGATCTCAATATATACAAAATGAAAATGATCCAGAAAGACAGAGTCAGGTCAAAAATTCTATACTATGTGAAATTATGTACTTACTAGATTAGACTCAAAACGACAACTCTGAAACTCAAACACACAACTTGTATAAATCAGATAGTCCACAAAAGGTGGCTATCATCAGACCGTGTGGTGCTCTGTGCGGCACAATACCATCATGCCCTGCGCACATTTAGACAGTCAAAATTCTATTTAAATTTCAAAGGACTTCTAAAAAAACAATTGATTGGAGAAAGGATCACATGTAGTCGGACATAGTGAAAGGATCTTGATGTCACCTACAGGGGAGGGTGAATAGGTGTTGATAAAAAACACTCGCAGTGGAATTAAATTCATACCGAAGGTTCCTATCCAAAACACTCGAACTTCTGGTCAGCCCTCTCTATTTGGCAGAGAACGTTGATCGAAATTTTCGGTCCTTGAGATTGGAACTTCCGGTCTTCTGGTTGATTTCCATGAAGGAGATGTAATCAGGAGAAACTTTCACATCTCTGAGATGCAAAGAAGTATGTAAGCAAGCGGAAGGACCAGGTATTGCAGCTAGACCAGTAAAAACACGGGAAACCACAAAGGTAACAAGAGAGGAAGATGGAGACACCGATTTTTCACCAAAGTTCGGATCCCAACGATCCTACATCTCTGTTGAGGGACTCCAAGGATTCAGATCTCTCTCGATCCCAAGCCTTACTAAGTAGCCATAAAGATCGAGCTTGGTTTTCACTTGACTTACCCCCCCCCCCCCTTTTCCTTTTGGGCATGGAGTAAAATCTTCACAAACCTTCCTAGGCTGTCCACAATGATTGGATGCTCATGGGCGACACCTAGCCGTCTAGGAGGACGACCTCCAAGAGTAACAAGCTCGAAGACAATGGCACGACGTCGATCCCCAAGTGCTCAACCAATACCTAGGCTCACAACCTCTCCAAATCTCCAATCCCACTCAAAGCAATAATGCAAGCACTAGATCCAAGGAAGAGAGAGAGGGAGGAAACCCTAAAAAAGTTATGGAGGTTGGCCTGAAAGATATAATAGCCAACCACTCAAAGTGGAAATGGATAGAGTTAAATACTCGCACATACCCGCAACTAGCCATTACTCGTAGATTTGAACATCGAAACTTTATGTGGGGGGGGGAGATCGTGAAGTTCCGGTCACACATGGAACCAGATAGAGAAGGGGGATTGGAATTTTAGGTCACTCCAATCGGAACATCCAATCAACGTTCTCTGTCAAATAGATAGCCTTGACCAGAACTTCAGGTAACCTCGACCTGAACTTCCAGTCTAGATTCTCTACCAGATAGAGGAGTCCGATCAGAGGTTCTAATAGAATTGATCGGAACTTCCAGACGGCTTTCAACACTTAGCCCATTTTTTCCGTGTAAATGTGGTGCTTAGTGTCTCTCCCTAAAGATCAAGGATAACTTTGAGCACTTGAACACAATACTAGGTCTTTGCACAAACCCCTCTTAATAGTACGACTTTTCTACGACTCAAATTCAAAATCAAAAAGGAATTTAAATCTTCTTGAGTCCTTTAGCCTCTTGATTTAGTTTGTAGGGGCCACCATGTATCACTTTGATTCTCCAAGGGGACTAATACCTGCACTTATACTTAATAGATTCATTAGTCCCTTAATTGTCTTGTCATCTGTCATCCAAAACTCATTAGGGGTCTAGATGCACTTTCACATAGCTGGTCGGTTGTTGCTCGACCAGGTTGATATATCCCACGAGATGTGCTTCCAAGACAGAATAGAGTTTAGAGGGTTACTATTTAGTGTAGTAAATGGGATATCCCACAGAAGTGCACATGTCTTGCGGGAATACCACCAATTACTATACGGAAACAAACCCCTAAATAGGGATAGAGTCTTGAGTAGATAAGAAAGTAGTCCCGAATAAGGATAGAAAACCTAGACCTATTGAAGCCCAACCAGGACTGCACGATCTTTATTCTAACTTTTTTCCCCAAGTCCTATTTGGACAAAGGGACAACCCCTAACATATGAATTAAGCACTTCCCACAAGGAGAGGGCAACCTAAGGTAAGCCGCATTAACCCAACACAAGGCTGTAACAAGATGATACAAAACAAGACAATCAAAATCAAGAAGCCGAATCACTACAAGTTCCCGATTAGAGGATCCTAACAATATAGTCAGTTAGGTAGACTAACGCTTCCCCTCGACATATCTTTTACTTTGTAAACAACCATTTACATATAATCACAACCAAAAAAGATGTAGAATTATTACCCATGGCCAAATAGGACGTAAGATTATTACCTTGGGGATGCCCAAACATGTATAAAAAAACATTTTCCCCTTGTTTCTATGCGTACATACGAGGACCTATAAATCCCAGCTTACACACGACCCATGTATATACAATATTATTGTCACAAATTTGACAGTGGGTGTTCTTTTTTAACTTTAACCACTAATAATTTTAATAATTTTAAGTAACTAGCAAAATGCATGTTATATTTTAAAGATTTCTGTCGGATTAGTAGTTTATATGTTTCAAATTAACAACAAACCGTTCTTAATATGCTCTAGTTTTTTCCATGTCACCTATACTCTCATTGGTTAATAGATAAAAGAATTAATGTAGAAATATATGCATTACTTATATACTCATGCCTTCTTTAGAAAATGTGTGAGTTTTTTTTATCCCTGCAGAAAATAATATCAATTGCCAGCAGAGAGGACTTGAAAGGAATATGAAGATACACCAATTAAGGTTGCTCAAAAGAAATATGAATAGAAAAAGGCAATGGATGATAATAAGAAACTTGGTGTCAATTTAATAGACAAGAAATAGGCATCCAAGTTCAAGTCAACCAACTGACCCAAGTTCAGTTCCTTTTTCTCAAAATAAATGAAACCTATGAATCTTTGTCCTTTTGTAATTGCATTAGGCGATTCTAATTACTATTTTTTTTAACGGAACGATTTTAAATACTAATGGTAAGAGATTTCTTAGATAATCAGCATAGAGCCCACTACTCTAGTTATATGCCCATGTAACTCAAGTAGTCCTTACTTAAGCAAGGGAAAGTTTAAGGCACTTCTGGATATTATTACACCCGTCATTACCATCTATAAAATCTAACGTTCAGAGAAACAAATTTTGTCAACCTGAAACCTTTCCATCTATATATCATTAGGCCATCGATTTGGAGAAGGACCAACTTACAGAGGGCACAATGGAGCATTTGGTTGTACGTCAGAATAAAGAAAATCATTCAACTCCTATTCCTTTTCATCTTCTTTCTCAAATTGCATACCTTTCTCCTGAGTCTCCACCATCTCCAACTAAGAGTTTTTCCTACATAGCGGTAAACCCTGACTTCACTGGCCAATGGGAGACCAGTAAGCAGAGTAAGATTTTTACGTAAAAAAAAGTAGAGTAAGATTTATCCCAAAACCTACCTACCAACGAATGAAAACATAATATACTCCCTCTGTGTGTTTTTAATAGATAACGTCATTGACTTTTGACACAACATTTGATTATTCGTCTTATTCAAAAAATGTAAGTATAATTTATTTTATTATGACTTGATTTATCATTAAAGAAACTTTAAGCATGACTTATATTTTTGCATATTTACACCAACATTTTGAATAAAGATGAATATTTAAACGTCACGATAAAAGTCAACGGCTTTATTTATTTAAAAACGGAGGTAGTACTATTTTGTGCAACACAATATAGTAGTACCATTATAATTGCTAGCTAGAAGTTATCTGACTTTATCAAAGCTAGTCAACAATCAAGAGAGTTGGGGGATTTTTCCATCACCTTATGTCAATTCTTTCTATTTTAATTAAATTTATTGATTGTGTGCGCTGGGGATGTAAATTATTTTAATTATTAAAAAAATCAAGTCCACTCCTGCTAAACATTGCTAATTAAATAGATGACTGATTTTTCAAGACACAATACATTCAGGTCCTCAACAAAGGATTAAGAATCAACCGATAAAGAGTGACGTAAACAACAGCGGATGGGGATTGATTTCACCTCCTAGCTTTCTGGCCTGCTCTTATGTTAAGTGCTGGCGCTGACGACATGGTGGTCTGATGTTCGGCACACTGGTCAGCTCCACGGCATCAAGCCAGTTGCAGAGCATTTTGTCTGCCGTTTCCGCCATCGTTGAATCCTTCCTTTCGCCGCCGCAGCAGCTGCCGCTTCACCAAGGTGAATGTTTCCCCTCAATTTCCCTTCTCATAACAAAATCACTAGCTTGATTTTAATTGCTCCCCTAATGAAATGTAAGACATTAATTAGAATGGTATAACGTAATTGATCCAATTAAAGGACTTGATATTAACCAGGGACTCAGCTTTCTCCATGCCGGATTGAATCTCAAGCAGCTTTTACTTTTCTTTTCTGCAGAATTTGACACCAAATTATATGTAACTAACACTGAAACAAGGGGAGAAATTCATCCGCGGAAATCTTGAAGGTATCAGACAAGGGGATCGATCGATTACCTCTATCGAGGACTGAGGCCGTGGTGCACTTGCGTGAGAGAGAAGTGGAGAGTGGAGACCTACGCTTGTAGGCCACAAACACCTCGCTCATAGCTGCTGCCCTCAATCTCCTCTTCTCATCAAATCTGCTGCGCCCGAACAACTCCAACAATGCAACCCACTACCACGACTAGCTCCCCGACCTCCAGTTGAGAGGACAGTCGAGAGAACTCGAGGCGGGCCAATCCAGGGAAAGGGGCGACATGAAACTCGACGGAAGCTATGATTTGACGAATAAGGGAACTCGGTGGCGACAGGAAACTCAGTCAGCATTGGGGAATCGGGATGGGAGAGCCGAACAAGTGGCTTCACAGAGGGCGTGTGACTGGAACACTGCGGTGGAGAGGAAGAGGGGACCATGGTGGCGACGGCATGGAACGGGCGCGTCGTGCGAACAAAACGACTTCCGGTTGTCCTGAGCTCGCCGCCGCTAGATCCTATAGCTGCCTTCGTGGCCGCTCGCTCCCCACTGCAGCCATTGAAGTAGAAGGCAAGGGCTGAGGGGCGGATCCAGACTGGGCGAGGGACCAACCGGCAGCTGTTGCCATCTCAAAACTCTTGCATCTCTCTCAAGACTCGGATGCGGACGGACAAAGACCAAGCGGGCAGACACATGACAGACGAAGGGAATCAACTTTTATTTTTACAAACAAAATGCACGTACATTGTAATGGATAAAGACATTTTAATTGTACACAAACAACATAATTTTATTTTTAAATATCTTCCTTATAATAAATACACATATATTAGTGTGGCATGGCAAGAAGCTTCCGACAGAAACGTCAAGAGAAAACGCATACTCCTCTGCGTAGAAATGCTCCACCACAAGATCCTCATCCCAGATTTTTAAATAATGGATAGAAATCTAGCCTCTGTATCCACAAGTGGATATAGATAGCCAAAGGTACATGAATACTTAGATTCTAGGTTTCATAACTGAGAAACGATAAAATAAAAAAAAATACTAGAAGACTAAGCTTCGAGTTTCAGCTACCTGACAAGCCCTGCCGCAAAAAAAACCGCACTGAGTCGATCTTTATACACAACCCAAACTCCTACTGGGCCATCGTAGGCCAACCAGCCATAGTCACCACCAACACTGCGTTGGCACCTCGCCCTACCGCTGCTCATCATCGCTGAGGACATTGAGCACCGGGACAGAACGATCAACTCCAGTAACGGCGGAGCTGACCTTCTCAGACGGCATCAAGCTTCCAACAGCACGCCGTTCACTCCTGCCCGTCTCCATCATCACAGTGGTTGCCCCTGGTGCCACCGCCACCTGGAGGCTCTATCATCGTTGTATCAGTCCCAAGCCAAAAGGCCATATCTAGACGAGGAAGCCCCTGGCCACGATCCGGTAGCCCACCACAAGAAACCTCCTTGTCGTTGCCATCCACGTCACCGTGCTGGGAAGCCCCCGATCCGGTAGCCGCTAGTGCCACCACCACTGAGAAGCATTCTCACCGCGGGCATCCATGCCGCCGCTGCCAAGAACCCCCTGATCTGATAGCCATTCGTGCCACCGCCACCAACAAGCCTCCTCGCCGCCTCCATCCACCATCTGCGCCGGGAGACCCTCGATCCGGCTGCCACTAGTGCCACCACCACTGAGAAGCCTCCTCGCCGTTTCCGTCCATGTCGCTTGGGCCGAGGAGCCCCCGATACGGCAGCCGCTAGTGCCACCATAACTGAGAAGCCTCCTTGCCGCCTTTGTCCACGGCGCAGCATCGGGGAGCACCGAATCCAGCAGCCGCTAGTGCCACCGCCACCTACAAGCTTCCATGCCGCCTCCGTCCATGCCGCTGCACCGGTAAGCCCCCGATCCGGCAGCCACTGGTGCCACCTCAAACAATAGCTCCACGCCACCGCGCCGAGAAGACCCGTCGTGTAACGCCCCTCTCTCGCTAACCCGTACAGGCCAGCAGAGGAGGAACGTCATTACCTGTAATACCTGTACTAGTTCCAAAAAACCGGCTGATACATACAGGACATCGGTGGATCACAGCCAAACCTGCTTTATTTATTATACATAGTCCTTACATAAGTTGCGGCCTCAGACAGAACCCGAGACATGCAACGATACATTACAAAAGTAGGCAGCGGAGATAAACGGGTAGACCTATACCCACAAGCATGGCTTGGGGATCTAGAGCGAAACCCTAAAACTCCTCGTACTCGACTTGATCTTGGTAGAGCTGGCTGAGGGTAGGGTCTTCATCTTAGTAGACTTCTGGGAGAAGATAAGTAAGGGTGAGTACACAAGGTACTCAGCAAGTCACGGAAATTATGTGGCATGCAAGGTTTAGCAAGGAAGGGTAGGGTTATTTTCGCAAGGGGTTTTCAAAGATTGTGGTTTTAAAAACTCTAAGTGTGCTCTTTAAGTTGTCGGAAAGAAGCTCACGCTTTAATCCATTTCGTGAGTTACTTTGCAACAACTCACCACAATTAAGTTAGTCATGGAGAAACTCGCATCTCAACCCATTCCACAAGTCTGAGACTTGTCACAATTTTCGATTCGGAGCGTACCCTCCTCTGGTACCTCCATTTAGGTGGATTCTCTTTATCTCAAAACTTGTCACTTAACTCAAACAACTCAACTCCGGTGTCATCCGACACCCCGGGTCACACAGGCCCGTTTCAGGCCACACAGGCCATCCATCAGTCACACAGACCAACTCTGGTAACGATTCCCAACCCGCAAAACAATTGCACAGATATTTATAAAACAAAATCTACGCTAGATGAATCACTTCACATTCATCCGTAACCGTGGGCACGGCTGTTCGAACAGTTCATAAAGACCTTTGTAAAGGGTGTACGCTTTTTCCACACGACACGAGCTTACTCCCACACTGGCCAAGTAGGGAGGTTCGCAACAAAGTCTTTCCAAAGCCTTCCCAGGATAGCACGTTGTCCTATAAATGGGTCCTCTCAACCAAGTACCAGGAACTCATTTCCTGTATTCAGGGACAGGGGTATATCGCCCTCTTGACACCCAACCGCTCCCACATTTATTAGTAACCAAAAACCATTCCACTCGTGTGGTTGCACTGATATATGCTCAGTGCAATTCCTCAAGGAAACGGTCCTTAAAAGTCATGCAGAGCCGGAGCCACACAGGCAGCGACTACCCATGACCAAGTTTTATAAAAACCATTTTAGTTCGCAAATTCTCGACCAAGGGTGTTGAGGTGTAGAATCATTTTATTTAAAACCCTAGTTTTTCCCATCGTCGTATTTTTAGTTTTAGGTAAAACGGGTTCATCGACATCCGTACACAAGTACGAATATCAAGATGACAGGGCTACAAGGGTCAAGGCAATAATTTAGTCAAGGCAGGTAAAGATGCAGCAAATAGGTTAGGCCGGACAGATTCAGTTACGAACCGCAGCCGAAAAACAGTCGTGTTCCTAATTATGCAAGTTTTGGAAATTAAAATAAATTTTAAATCATGGGTCCAATACGGTCAAGGGTGACTTGCCTTGCTCGAGGTCCTATGGGTCTTCGACAAAATCGTCTTTCGGCGACTCCTCGGGAACAGCCTCTACGCGTTGCAAAAAAAACATGCAAAAACACCAAGGATCAAAACCTATTTCATACAACTAATAGTGCCAATGTGTACATCTCATTTTTAGAAAAATTTTGAGAGTTGAATGGGCTCAAACGGAGCTACAGTTTAAAAGTTATGAATTTTCAAAGTTTGAGTTATTTTTCTAAAAATTAAAAGGATTAAAATTATTTTTAGAAAATAAAAGAAATAAAAAGAAAATAAAAGAAATGGGTTTAGAGGCTGACAATGGGGGCCTCGGGCCAGAGAGAGAATGAGGGGCACAGTGGCTGATATGTGGGGTTGGTGTAACAGTAAAGAGAGAGAGAACAGAGAGACAGACAGGTAGGACCGGCTTGTCAGAGCTGGAGAGAGAATCGGAGAGGCTGGCGTGTGGGGTCGGTCTGTCAGTGAGTGGAAGGAAGAGGAGATTGAAGCGCCGACGGTGGGGCCGGGTACAGGAGGCGGGCCACGCCGGCTGACGCAGCGTCTATGCAGCATTGCCACGTCGGCATGGCCGACGGGGCTGACACGGTGGAGGATCGTCGGCCGTCGATCCTCCATCGTGTCAGCCGGGGAGCGGGGACGATGGCGAATTGGATGAACGGCTCGGATTGGCTCCTTGGACGGCGGAAGATGGTCGGCGACGGCGATCTAGAGCCGCCGCCGGCGGCGGAGAGAGGAAATCGTCGCCGGAGACCATTCTAGCGGTGAAGAGGCTCGGAATAGGGTGGTTCGAGTACAGTATTACATGGGGAAGGAGTAGGAGTGATTTAATTGGGCTATACCTCTGTCGGCGGTGAGAACCAGAGCGGCGGCGATGGCGGACGGCGGCGGCGAAAATTGGGCGTTTCGGATTTAGGGGCTAATCGGCGGCGAGGGATGGCAGAGGAGGTTCCTGGTGGTCTAAGGAACTCGACTGCCATGGCGGTTTGGCCGGCGGTGGTCGGGAACGGTGGCAGCGCTTGGGACAGAACACAGCGGAGGAGGATTCATGTCGGCGAGCTTGCTCAAGCTTAGTTCTTGGTGACCGAAGGAAGGGGAGTGTCGCCCTATTTATAGGGAAGCTCGGGAGCTAGCGGACGAAGGACTAAGGCGGTGGCGCAGGAAGATAAGCTTGAGCTCGGCCGACGAGGCTCGATAATGGCGGAGCACTATGGCGTGCATCATACAGGCTCCATCGGGGAAAAATGGGAAGAGGGAATGATGGCGAAGCGATTGGATGAGGTGCATGTGCGTGCGCATCAACTTCTAAGGCTCGGCGCTGAGGAGAAAAGAGGCAGCGGCAAGCTTTTTGACTCCGGGCTCGCGGCGACGATGGCGGGGCGTGTCTCACACCGGGCGGCGGGACGACGGGAGTTGATGATGGTGTCCGCGAGTTTTTAAGGGGCTGACCGGGCGGTATGGCGTGGAACAGAGAGAGAGATCGAGAGAAGAGAGAGAAAAGGGCGAGCGGCTGGAGGTAGACGACGTGTCGTCGGGGCTGACATGCGGGGCTGCTGGGCAGAGTCGATCCCATGCGTCCATGTGCGTGCATTGGACGGCCAAGAGGAGAGCAAGGGCGGGGTTATTGACACGCGGGCCCGCGGGAATTAAATCCCGTGCACGCGCTCGCGCGAGCCGAGCGGGCCGCATAGAGGGAGAACAGGAGCAGGCTGAAAAGGAAGGAGGCGGCCCGATGTGCACAGTGCTCCTTAATATTTTCCAGGGAATTGTTTGAATAGGTTTTTGGAGATTTGAATTTCGAAACTTGATTTAAATGGGGTTTTTAATTTTTTTTGCAAAAGTTTGGGGATTTTCTACAGAGGCTCTAGGAGTGGTTTGGATAATTTGGAGGATTTTCTTGAGATCACACATGGCACGGAAATTCTAACTCAATTAAAGAACCAAATTTTTTGAATTTAGATTTTTATTAAAATAGTTTGACACAAATTAAAAATACGATCATTACACGTCTCCTCAACCGCCGTCCTCGCCACCACGGGCCCGTCACCTCAGCCGCACCCCCCTTCCCCCCCCCCCGATTTAGACGTTGCCTCAGCTGCCGCTCCAAGCGCCTCGCGCTCCATCGCCCGCGGGGAGCCAGGATCCCTGCCACCACCTTCATCACAGCCGCACGGGGCACCGGCAGCCTGCTCGGGCAGCGGCAAGGCGGAGAGGAGAAGTCAAAGCAACCAGATCCTCATCCCAGATGAATATGTACTCATAAGCTTCCACTATATTAGGGTGCAAGAATCTTTTAGCATACCACCTACATATACACATGAAAGAATGACAATTACATCTGTAGCAGAGACCACGACCACCTTGTTTCCTGGCACTAAAATGGATGGCATGCTTCAACCACTCAAAACTCATCCAACTCGCTAACCCAACCATCATCAGGTTAAAATAATAGCAAAATTATCATAGAATTGCATCATAGAACAACAAAATAGGCCATGTGACTTTATTAAAATGGTAGACAATGTACTCGTCAACAGTAAGGCGTTCGTGATGACCTTGTCAATCTCAAAATATATTGACCCAGTCTATAGAGGTGTTTATAGAGATAGTGTGTATATGGATTTATAGGGATAATTGTATGCGCATGTATATAAACGTCTATGTTTACACCGTGTTTCAAAAAAAATATGATACGGATTATGGAAGGCTTCAGGTGTGGTCAAAACCGGAAAAGGCAGCGTATCAATTGTTAAACAAATTAAAGTTTCCAACGGCATTACCTTCTTCACTGCTCTGACTATATTTTCTTTCTGTGCATATCCTGCATATGCAAATCATAATAGATCTCAGGCTAAGAATGTAATTGCAGGAGATAGAAATTAGCAACAGATAATTGGTACCCATAAGCTTAGCAGCAGGACCCTTTTTCTTATCATTGCAAAAAGAAAAAAAAATCACTTCCTGGAATGATGCAACACCCAACGAACACCCACATGCATATATCCCTGCCTTCATTTTTAGGTCATATGCTGAACCCAAAGTAACACAAGAAACCCGCTTTATTCTTTAAATTGTAGCTAATGCCATTCATCGTACCGGAAAGTAGGTAATCTTGTTCATCAAACACGAACTCGAGAGTTGCTATTCCCGTACCCATCATGCTTCCAAGACAGCGCACATCCTCTACATAGTAGCGGAGAGGTAGCGCCACATCGACCAGCGCGCAGCTCGCTGAACTCATCATCTCGCTACTTGTCAACATGAAGAAAAAAGTAGTGCGTAAAACCGACAACGTCGATGGCTATGTACATGTTGATTGACAAATTGCAATGAAGCTACTATGATCATCAATCACCTAACAAAAGAATACATGCGTCCGCCACCCCAGATGTTTTGAGTTCTACTTCTTGTACGGTCGGGAGCGACGTGGAGGCGGAAGACGCGCGGCAGAGTCTTCGTCGTAGGCGCGCGCTGCCGTACGTATCTAGGTGCCGAGAGCCCGAGACACGAGTACGTACGCGGAGGAAGGCGGGCCAGGCAAGCGACGAATTAAAAAACGGATTCCGCTCTGCAGAACTCTTGGCTTGTTGGTTCCCAAATGCCCATATATCTTGGCGTATCGGAGATCACGTAAACTACGTATCGGAGACATACGGATGAGCAATGAAAGTGGTAAGACGTAGATGCTGAGGGATAGTCGTACCAAAATTTCAACGAAAACAATTTTAATTTTAATTTTTAAAATATGAGAAGATAATATAGGTAAAAATTAGACCCAGGTAAAGAAATGTTTAATGCTTATGTTTCTGATTCCTCAGAATTTGATTAAAAAAACAAGTGAAGTTTAATATAGGATTAGTGTCAAGTAAAAGTATTAAGAACATAGCAAAATAGTCCGTAAGATGAAGGGTTCTACGTTTTTTTCGGGGACAGGATTCTACGTTTAATTTACCTATAGTAACTTGAAATCCTACTTGCCTTTGTGAAAGCACATATATGCACAAGCCATCACCGTTTGCCATACCAGTCATGACAACACTTGAATAGAAAAAACAAAATGAACATAAAGAAGAGGCAGCGAGCATTAGCACCAAAGCAGCCTTTGTAAATAAAATTCAGTGTCATAGTGGAATGTTGATACCATAAGAGATTTGCAAATTTTCACGTAAAATTCTAGGATTGTCAAAGACAGCATCTCCGCAGAGTGGCGATCACCGCAAGGCAATCATTACCTCCTGCTACCGTCTATTCTTAACTCAAAATTGAAACAGACCACAGCTCAAGATAGAACAGCCATCACATCTGATACTCTCAAGACAATGTAGTTAGTGCCATCAGCACCCTTGAACTCACTGCCTGCGTACTTAGAGTACAGCACGGTGCTGCCCGCTGAAACTGATAATGGCTGCCTCTTGCCTTCGTCATCAAGAGGGCCTGGGCCAACGGCTACAACCTGCATTCAGAAGGTAATAAACATCTATAACTCATGCAAATTCAGTTCACGCTTAGGTCACTACATGCACAAATCTTGCACATAGCCACAATCCAGCTTAGAGAGATGATGATAAAAACTTACAGTTCCGATGGATGGCTTCTCCTTAGTCGTTTCAGTGAGGATAAGACCACCAGCAGTTTTGTCTTCAGCCTCAGCAACCTGTCAGAAATACAAGGAAAGCAACGTTACCAAAGGTTATCTAGGAAGCACAAGGGCAATATGTACAATCAATTCAACGTTCTCCAAATCTGTTAGCTATAAACCATCTATCTATCTATCTATACCTATTAAAATCCCTTAGTTCACTAAAAATTGAGTTGTTTAATAATAATTTTGATGTAGATAACAAATACTAATCTATATTTTTTAATACAATCCACCAACTAATTTTTTATAATTTCCTAAGAAAGTTCCCACGTGTAACAGAAAGATGTGTCCATTAATTAGATGGATCATTTTATAATAACCATAAATCATACTGAGAGTTTATGTTAAATAAAGCATGTTATTGAAAATAACATGGACTCTTTTAGTCTTGGACTCCCATAACCTAAATTTTAAATAATTAGAAATTCAGAATTAGTAAATATTAAGTCATACATGTCTTGGACTCTTAATTTACTATTTTAGTAAGTTAATTTCCAAATTTCAAATTGATAATTGGCAAGTTGTAATTGATGTAAACTCTTATTTAAATCGCTATAATTCGAAAATAAATAATATATTTAATAAAATATTCCCTCCGTCCCAAAATATAACTACCTTTAGGTTCAAATTTTATCCCAAATATAACTAACTAGGACATGTAAAAGGTGACTTTTACCTTATTACTTCGCATGCTACCCCTAGTGGACCTATCATTCCACCAACCCTCAAAACCCGCACCCACACATACTATTCTTAATTCCTATTACCCCGCCATCTATTAATGAGGGCATTTTAGACCTTTCACCCCAATCCTTAATTCCTCCAAAACACTCCTAGGTAGCTATATTTTGGGAGATTTCATATTTGTAATATAATATCAAATAAATGCCGTGCAACACACAGGTTGGCAACTAGTAAGTAGTAACCCTAATGACAACTATCTTAAGAAACAATAACAGTAACATATGAATACCTTGATGAGAACCCGGTCATTGAGGGGCTTCATGTCTTTGGCATCATCAGTCTCAAGAATTCCAATGATATCATCCTCTTTTAAAATAAGATGTTTGGAGTCGTTAAATTCCACCTCAGTCCCAGCATATTTTGAATATACAACTTCAGCCCCAATCTACACAACAATATAAACATCAGTATGCACTTAATATGGCCATCAGAAGGCATAACGCACAAGATAATAAGCAACAGAGCTGTTTGGTACTCACCAAGCTCATCAGATAGTATATACCACAATTGCTGCACTAAAGTACAACAGTAGGTTCTGCTGGAGTACCAATCACTATATGATTTTCCAACTTGAGTTGAGCTAGGTTACCCCAACATCAAATTTCAAAAAATTCGAATTTGTAACATGACTAGAACATGAATGTTTAAGAAATCATATTTTTAAGAATGGACAACAATCAGTAGACAGAAAAAATACTAGTATATCTCCTTGAGTTCAAGTAAAGTGAAAACCAGCAAATGAAAATAATCGTGGTCACCCATCTAACCTTATCTTACAAACATTTCCAGTAGATAAGATTATGAACCCAAACAAGTGTTGTTGTTCGGGAACCAAAATAAAGTTGCACGGTGCATCTGAGAATAAAAACTCAGATTGGAAGCCTTTTTCGCCAATCAATCAGAATAAATTGTAGCCTGTTCAACAAGACGACTATAAACAGACATGGTGTAGGCCTGCAGGGTCCGATAAATGACACAACATCATCACAGAAGCAGCATACCTAGTTGCATTCTGGATGCTGTAACCAATGTTCGAAAAACAGCTTCAGCTCTATAGAGCTATGCCCAGAATTAGGGAAGTGGCAGTTCTTAATTTGTATTTTGATTTGGAACGTCAAAAAAACCTAATGATTTAATGAATGTGAGTTGGGAACTAGGCACCAACTAAATAAATGTTTCTATGGAAGTTGTTGCTACTACCAACATGGGAGGGCAAACCAGTCTACTACCAACATGGGAGGGCAAACCAGTCCTCCTTAAAAAAGGATTGAGTGGCTTATTTTTTTCAGTTTTTAGTGGTTTCTTGAACCCTTGTCATATGCATCTCCTTCTAGCACTATGAAGAAATAACATCTGTCTGTATGAATGACAAAATTAAGCAGATGACTATACATACTGTCCGTTGCCAAAGGATACTTCTTGCGCAGATTCATATGTTTAACCAAACCAGAAACTAACAATCCCAAATATATCAGTGTTGCATACTCTGAGCAACAGTCTAAAAACAAGCATGGGAAATCTCTGTTGGTTTCACATGAGTTTTGTCTCACAGAGCCTGTACACCACTAACACTGCATTCTTGATCTAGGCATCACACAATATGCTTTTAAATTAGTTGGCAACAACCAACAAGTATATGGTCCTATCTTCTAGCTATGGAGTAAGAAATATACTAGAAATTATACTGGCATTTGCTATCTGAGAAGAATTTACCTGTACGCTGACCTCAACTTTCTTATCCCCAATGGTTTTTCCCTCTCCAACAGCAACAACCTCACCTCCCTGAGGCTTAGACTGTGCGGTCGACGGAAGCAAAATCCCACCAACAGTCTTTTCCTCTGCAGCACCAAGCTTCACAAGCACTCTGTCTCCCAGAGGCTTGAGCGAGGTATACTGCCATGCGACAACAAAATTAACTCACTGGTGTGAACACTGGGTACATAGCACACTGCATTGGCATCTCTGTATACCTTCGGGGTGACGACCGTGGCAGCCTTCACGACGAGGCTACGGGACGGGCGCCTGTAAGAGCAGACTCGTGCCGATGGCGGCACGAGGCGGAGCCCATCGAAGGAAGACGCGCCCTTCTTGGTGAAGGCCACCGCGGCGACTCCGGCACCGGAGAGCTGCACCGACGACATCCTCGATTGCTGGCCGAACAACTAGCTGCGAATTCATACAGGCAGCGGCAGGAACTCATTACTACCTCGAAATTGTGGGGGAACCATCCAATTAATCGATATGAATGCAGAGTCCCCAAATCTGAATGAAAAGGGCGGTAAATTTATTCAATTTTGAGGGGAAATGCACAAGTCAACACCGCCCCAATCACACGCAGGCTTCACTCGATTCAACCAAATATGGCAAACCCACTCAAATGAACCCACCATGCCCAAACCCCCCAACCAAATCCACGAATCCAACACCAAAAACAATCCAAAACGAAACCAAATCGGACAAACGCCTCCACCCCCTAAAACGGCCGGAGACATCGCCACCAAATGGCCCAGATCCCACCAAAGCGAAGACCAGCGACCCGTACCTCTCGATTCGCCTCGAAGCGGCTGCCGCTCCGCGCTGGAATCCGGGCTTGTGCCTTGCGTGCGAGAGAGACGAGGAGGAGCAAAAGAGATAAAACCCTATGTTGAAAGCAGAGCAGCTAGGGGCAATGAAGCGCTAAGCCCCCCGCTTTATCTCCAAGCCTCGCGCTTCCGCTGCCCCGCAGCCCCGCGGCTTATCCTGCTCCGGCTTGGTTCCGCGGGGTATGGGATCCGGGCGTTGTGGGGGGTTTTGGGTGGGTAAGGTGTTTCGGAGGTGTAGGTTACCGGGTGGTGCGGCTGCGACGGCCGACGGGTTGCAGTCGGGTCGGGTCGGACTAGATGGTTCTGGAACGTTGTGGAACGAGGGACGGACCACCTGATCCGACGGTCGAGCTGCTCTGCACCACAAGTCCATTTGCACAAGGTTTGAAACGGAGGAATTGGTATAAGAAAATTGAAGAAATGCATCTCCATTAAGGTATGTGCAATCTATACAAAAATGATGGGTTTTATTTGAATTTTGGATGTTTGTGCTAATCTCAAAGCACGTAGCCAAGCCACATTGGTTGGCTTTAGGTAAAAAGCCGTAGAAAAATAAACAATTTTAGAGTAGGATTTTAATACTCTATTCTTAGCGGTTTAGAAACCAAGGCTAAATAAGAAAACGATAAAAAAGGATAGAATAATTTAAAGTTAAGTTTAAAAATTTAAATTTTGGCTACAACTTATAAGCCAACAAGAAAACAACGAGGGTAAAATCATCTTTTATTAGCTTGATCTTTTGGTAAAGATTCAATTATAAACAAGAATGCCAACATCCTCAGGCCTCCTGTGGGATGAGAAGTTTTGTAGTAACTTAATTTGCAGGAATTGAACTAATGCCTATGAAAATCATGTAAAATTATTGCGTTCCAAAGGAGCTCTCACAGGACAATGGGGCTCATCTACACCGGAATGAACAAAAAGCGTTGCACCAAATGTACAGTTTCTTCATAATTCAGACATTGGAACGAGTTTTTCTGTTGCCAATACAACTTTTTACTTCTGCAGTGGAAACAGCAGTGGAACCATTACATTGGGAGATACATAAACAGCATGTATATACAGTCAGATTGTTTATGAACTTGTAAGATTACAATGAACAAAAGTCCCAGAAAAACATAGGTAGCTTATGAAACTGAAAATCAGTTCTATATGCAGAAAAGAAGAAATTAATCTGACTATGAGGATAGGTTGCCCAGTTTTAGTGTGAACAAAATGTCAAGAGCTCCGAAATATGGCGGTTCACTGAACATCTTCCGCCCGGTCGAAGCATTTTGATCAATTTGTCAGTGAGTTGGCCCTATGTCAATAGGTGTGTATTTGATCCTTAGAGATCTCAAGTATCCTTGAAAAGAATGGTAAGAAGGATAATTTAGTATTTACGTCAGGAACCTCTCCATGCATTTGCATCATCAGAGGCACTACAGGCCTGTGTTTGTGAAGGGACGCCACCAAGGTCGCCGTCCAAACTCATTTGTTGTACTTCAGCAGCTGAGAGTATTTTGATGCTCTTCACACAGCCCACAAATTCCCTGTATATCAAATATTTCCAAATCATCACTCATCAGGAGGTGCAGGTTAAGAAAGAGCTATAGAATTGTATCGGATACAAGAGGGAAGGGAAGAACTTACTCCCAAGGGTCATCACCGACAAGAAGGATATCATTCTCATGATCAACATAGACTAGCTTCCAATCCATCCTATAGGGATCTTCAAGCTGGCCTTGAATACCAAACATGCATGCAAGATCATGCCGAAGTTCATCATAATCTCGATATCTTGTGATATCAATTGATCTCCCCACAGATCCACGCTTTTGAACCTTCATGAAGATGGTTTGGCACATAAGAGGATTAGCTTGAGAGTAAAGAATAATAGTTGGGTCATGAAGCTCATTGTATGGCTTATCAGAAATTTGGAATAAACGGTGATGCTCCAGAACATGAGCAGGATGTCTAGTCCTCGCTAAGCCTGACCAACATATGTTCTCCCAAAAAAAATGGCCAACAGACATGAAGGCAGCAAAAATATCAAACCCGACGTTGAACATTTCTACATTTACATTTAGTATGTACCAAAAGATGTCAGGATTCATCAGTGGGTCATCTAGCTACATGTTACCCTATAGTTTGTGCCTCAGAAATGCCAGTCAATGTCACAATGATTTGTGGGCCAACGTCCACTTGTCATACTCAAATTGGTTGGCATTTTTTTGAATCACAAACAGTAGAATGACATGTATCTGCTTCCATTATCTAAAAACAATGACATGTATCTAAGAATTCATCAGCCTATTCAACATATATGATAGTTCAAAAAACATTGCAGGCAATATCTAAGTTAATGGTTAGTAGCAAGATATTCAGGTATTACTAACTTAGTCCTCTGATCTTGAATGAAGTAAAACTTGCTCAAGATAGACAACTACGCACCAAATAACTTAGCTTTTGATATATGCACTTGACAATTTTGAGAGATTGCAGACAAATGTAGGTCCATAATAAATGCATCCTTAAATAAACTGTACCAACCTTTGTGAAAGTTCTCATCCGCTGTGTTTGATTATTCCACAAACCTTGGCTTGGCATTCCAGTATCAGTAACGGCAACGTCACTTGAACATCCAGGCTTAAAGGACATGTCAGGCACACCGAATGACTGGGAGCTGAATGCAGCAGATGATAGCTCATTCTCGACATCTCTGTGGTCCCTTTGTCCAGGAGTCAGAGTGCACATGCCCTTTCCTGGAGCTATCCCTCTTGACAACAGGGCATCTGGCATCAATGCGTCCACATTTTCCGCGATAAGGAAGTTATCTCTTGGATCAACTTGAACATTGTTATCCAAACAAACTGGAGGAAAGGAAAAGCCCTCGCGTGGACTCTCATCTAAACAAAAGGAGGTGGCAGATGATGCATCAAGTTGATCAGAAACTGGATGTCGATTGGGTACAGTGACTGTTTCTTTGCTCTGTATGTCATTCTTTATTCGATTATCTGGCTTGCTTTGAATTTCCTGAAGTAAGTTATCAATTTGTGGTGTTGCCACCATGTCAGTTAAATTTCTGCTTCCTTGGTGTGCTCTACTCAGCGAATTTATTGGAGAAATACGACTGGCAGATGGAGCAGTTGAACTGGATGGATCCCCACTCTCAGCGAGTGCTGAGTGTGACCTGACAAGTTGCTGGGGCGTCACAGATCCTGTGATGTGGTTTAAAAGGTTTTGCTGCGATGGTGATTGCTTAAGTTGACCCACAGTATCAGAACCACCAAATTGATGTTGCAAAATTTGTTGCTGGAGAATTTCCTGGCTTTTCTGAGATAATTGTTGAATCAACTGAGACTGATGTTGCGGGTTAAGCTGAGATAGCATGTTTTGTTGTTGAATCTTTTGAAGCAGCTGCAGCTGCACTTCTGGTTGTGATAGTTGTTGTAATTGCTGTTGCTGACTCTGTAGGAGGGCCTGCTGATATTCTGCTGCTTGCTGGACTTGTGATGTCTGAGTTAGTGTGGGCTGCTGCAAAGAACCTGCAATCGGTAATCCTGTCAACCCTTGGCGCTGGGTAGGTGACTTGGGTAAACCTAACTGTTGTAGCTGAGACGAAGATGGTGGGAAAATCTGGTTTAACAGTTGTGCTTGTGAGGCAACCTGTCCACCTGAAGTCTGTTCTTTCAGCTTGTGCTGTTCCACTGAATGCAGGCTTGCAGCAGCCTTCAACTGCTGTGTCGGTTGTGACTGCTGTCGCTGGAGATGTTCTTGCTGCTGCTGCAAGTGAATGGCGTTCTGTTGTAGCAACTGGGCTTGATGTTGCTGTAAAACCACAGAACTTTGCTGTGATGACTGGACCTGCTGCTGTTGTGATAGTTGGTGTGGCTGCTGTTGATGTTGACACATTACAGGGTGATCCACTTTTGAGCCAACCTGTAAATTAGGTAAAACCATATTTTGGGCCTGTGCATTCAATCTTTTTGTTGGGTCCTCATTGCTACTACCCATCACATCTTGCATAGCCAATGTGCTGGAGGTCAAGTATGGTGATTGCACTGTTGGGGACGCAGCTGTTAGCATCTGAGGATTCTGCTGCATAGCCATCCATTGAACCAGGCTCAGGCCTGGAAATAACGCACTTTGCACATCTTTCAGGGCAAAGTCATCAGCAAGCAATGGCATGGCTCTTGTGAAGGCGCTTTCAACCTCATTTTCATCATCTGCAAGTTTTAACAAGTCATAAAACGACCAAACTAATATTAAGGAAAAACACAAGAAAATGCGCAAAACTTGTAACAAAGTAAATTGTAGACATAAATAACAAACAAGAAGTCCACAATTGTCCCTTATTATTAATTTTTCAAGTTTATACACGGTCAAGAAGCATTTACAATTGTTTCTAGTCCATATGCATGCAAGAAGCAACCATCTTAGGAAAATACCTGTCGCGTTGATGAAACTTAGTTTGCAGTTTTCTTTACAAGTTTATTGAGTTCAGCAAGAAGAGAATGAGTTTATGATTAAAAACCTAATTCCGAAAGATCGAGATGGTCTGCATATTACACTATTCCCTAGATAGTAGCTGGCATACATATAATGTTGTATTAGCAAAAGTGTTTGTACCTGGCATTCCCGGCTGCTTAGGTAGTTTTGGCCTGAAAAATGGTGGTGGACAAATATAAAAAGGTGTGGCAACTGGTTCAATCTCCCATATTGAAACACGAGTGCGCCTCTCAGATGCGGTTGATTCATCCCAACCAACCTAACTTGGAAAGAGGAGGCGAAGTCAGCAGAAATTGTCATGTAATATGCTAAACAAAGTTACAAACATCATTTCTATAGGGTGTTAGGCAATCTTATTTCAAAGATTTCTTCAATATCAGGGTTGGCTTTTCCAATTTAATCCAGATATGTTATTGTTTCTT
The DNA here is from genome assembly GCA_003991445.1 of Oryza meyeriana var. granulata. Lineage (NCBI taxonomy): Eukaryota > Viridiplantae > Streptophyta > Magnoliopsida > Poales > Poaceae > Oryza > Oryza meyeriana. Next base: position 221,911 of record RYFJ01000509.1, on the reverse strand, counting down.
ACAAAACACAGGTGAGATGTATGAGTGTGACTCACTCCAGAATTAAAAGAAGAAACAAGTAGCATACCTGAAGGTTTCGCCAATGAGAATTCTTCCAACGCACTGGATCCAAGTCACCAATACCTGTGATGGTTCCCATATATCTTCGTACCCCTGAATCCTCTGTCTCAAACAGCATTCTGAACCGCATTCCAAGAGACACTTGTGTATACAGAGCCTTGTTATATTTCGCTAAAGGAATGACAAATTCTGATGGACTCGCCCTATCCAAATAACAGCAATGAGTTCATTGTCCCAAATGGTGGTAGAGAGTGCATGTGGGGTAATGGGATATCAAATAAAAACTAAAATACCTTGGATTGTAGAAAATAGTAAATGGGCTACTGTTTGCAGCGGCATGTGCTGCTGCAGCTAGAATCCCAATGTGCATGCTATCGCTTGATAAAACTGATGATGACAAAGCTGGTTGGGGTCTGGTAGCACGGCGTATGCCTAACAGAAGCTGAGATTTCTCATCCCTGCAAAAAAGGATGTAGGATCCATATTTCTTGTAACTATTTAGACAAATTCATTCCCTTCAATTTCAGAATTTTGATGTGCTACCTTATAAACAGAACTGAATCACCCGCTAGAAGCCTTTTTGTGCTGACAAAGACACTCCAACCAGTTGTCAGAAGGTGCCTCTTCGGTTGACCTGCATGTCCATGTGAAGGTACAGTATATAGGTAAGTACAGAACGATATTGATTGATCAACTACCATGTCCCAGGAAGAGAGACTTCCTTAGCAGTTCAAAGAAAAAGCAGGAACATTAGTAGTTGCAAAGTGCTAGCATACCTCGATAAATGTGTCGAAATTTCCATGAAATATCATGCAGATCCTTGGCAATGAGCTCTTGTGCTGGTGGTTGCATGGTAAAGTCCTATCGAACATGTTATCCTGGTAAGGCAGGTATTCACTGCATCTGATAAATGCATAGTTCCATCAAAATTACAGCAAGGTTATGAAGAAACTCTGCATACTAGTGGTGGAAATATCTTCTCCGCCGCACGACGTGGCACTGAAAATCCACCATGGGTACTTGTGTCGCTCGCTGTCAGCGTTTTGCAAAAGAACTCTGCTGGTTGCTTATTTTGCTTCAGACCCAGTTCAGATGCCAGCATTGCATCTCGATCATACTAAATGCATCAAGAAAACATGTTTCAGTTTCAGGGAGATAAAAGGCACTTTTCCATAATCAAATAGATCAGCTTACATACTTTATTGACTGGTTGAAGCGTCATCTGAGCATAAACTTCATCAGTTTCAGAATCTGCCTGAAACAATAAAAAATACCATACGCACATAGTCAGTAAAATGAAAAAGGAAAGACACAACTATTGCATCAAAGGGGAAATACTAAGCACGTACATGTAAGTTTAGACTCAGAAGTTTGCAGATCAGCTTAGACGGAAGAGACGGGTAACCGGGGATGTTGTCCAGCCCCTTATGCATAGAAGCAGCAACCTAACAAAGCCGCACCAGAAAAGAGAAAATTTTCAGAAACTTCTTAGGATTTGGAACATTTCAGGCAGTAAGCGGGCTTTGACAGCAGCGAGCTCCGCGTCGAAAAGCGAAGCGAGCCGCTGATAAATTGTGCACCTGCTCGCTATGACCCTGTGGAAAGTACACAACGAGGCTGCCAACCGGCGGCAGAGACACCAGAGGCCCGGCACAAGCATGCCATAGCTCCGAATTGATGGCCTTCTTCTCCCCTGCTTTGCAAAAACACACACCAAGTTGTTAAAGTGCATCCACCCACACTACACAGTACACGCTCATGTTGTAATAATTTGTAAGATTCATAGGGAAGAGGTGTCGATCAAGGTTTCAGTACAAATGCGCGCTGCAGCAATGATGACGGCCATGAATATTCTCTCTCAAGAAGATGAATAGGGCAAATGCTCAAGCTGAGAGGCCTGAATTTTCTCTACAAAGCAAAGAAAGCAAGCATGGTCAAGAGGATTCTCACCTTCGGCCGGGCCGGGAGGCACACCGGATGATCCCTGATCCTTCATCCCGGCGAGATCCCGATCCAAATCCCTCCTCCAGATACACGAATATCCGCCTCCCCTTCTCCCTCCTGCACCTTTTACCAACTAGCCAGCAGCAGCAAGGAAAGCGCCCCCTTTCCGCCTAAAGTAAGCGGCACGAGGCGGCGGCGAGTATAATATTCGGGACCAGTGGAGGAGCTCGCCGAGCGCCACCCTGAAGCTAGCAACCCTGACGAGCCCTCACCGCCGCCGTGCCGACGCGACACCTTCTCCCCCGCCCAACCTCCGCTCATCACACGCCGCCGCCGCAGCCCACGAGCATCAAATGGACGCCCGCACCACCCCGCGAGCCGTCGTTCCAGCGAGCGGACGGCACACTCACGGTCCGGGTGGGCTGGGAGAGAGGAGGACGAGCGAAGGACGAAGCAAGCGGGCGAGGAGGAGGAAGCCAAGGAGGGAGACAAGAGAGGGGTTTAAAAAAAACCGGGGGACGAGCGCCGCGGCGTGCGGGGCGGGGTGGTGGCGTGGGGACGCGCCGCGGCGGCGGGGCCGGAGATCGAGCAGCAACCGCAGTAAAAAAATATGGCCACGCCGCGCGCGTCGCGGTTGGTCTGGTCCCTGGCGATTCTGCGGCGGCTGCTGCTGCCGCGCACGTAGGTCGCTGTGGTCTGCTGATCGCGACGCGTGCCGGTGCGTTTCGGGGTGCCGCGCCGCGCCATTGCCACGGCGAAAGTGTGATCGTCACACACGGAGTGTCACGTTTTTTATGGATAGAAAGTCGATCTCTATATTTATAAAAGTAAATTTATACGGTTAAATTCAGAGTATTATTTTTTTATAATAGATAAAAATCTAATCTATATATATATATAAATAAGTGAATCTATATCTATGTACACGCGCACGGAGCGGTGTCGTGTGTTGTGTTGGTGTTGCCGTGTTTGGCGATGATTTTTTGTGCGTGGAGAGGGGCGAGATGTTTGGGGGTGGTTAATTAGAGAGGAGCAAAGGTGGACAGGGCCACGTGGTACACCCTGCAGCGGCACATGCTGGGGGTGAGATACTGAGATGAGCGCGTCACCTATTACTGTTGGTCTTAAAACTCTTTAGGTGAGTGTTGGTCTATTTCGCTGGGCAGGAAGGATGTGCATGCATGTCCTGAGTCCTGACCGAGTGACCAGCTGAGAGTGACACCACACTATGCATTCTTTTCGTTTTCAAGTACTAGTAAGCTTCTGGATGACAGGATAAAACTTGCCTACTAGCTTCATGATGTACCTCCTTCTTTTAAAAATATGTCGTTAAATTAAACTTACAAAAATACTACATTTATTTTAAAATATAGTTATTTCTGGTTATAAATATGAACAAGCACTTCTCTAGATTCTCGTAGCAAAAAATAATTACATTTTAGAACGAAGATAATATGTGTTTAATATCATACATGTAGTATCGGTGGGTTCGTATTTGATAATATTTTCGTATGATATTAATTTTATGATTGTTGATGATAATTTATAAAAAAACTAATGATAAAAAAATATTAAAGACCATGTAGAAATATAGTACGGTTTATATTTTTAGATGAAGCAAATATATTCTTCTTTGATGAGGGTTATTATATACTAGTACTACTACTACCATGTTGATGACTTGATTGATGCTGCAGTGAACTGGAAGGGAGATCATCTGTTTGGATCCACGCCCGTGAGATCCGGCAAGGGGAAAGGACGCCAGGACGGCGCTTTCCGCCTCCCGCGGAACCCACCACCCCGCCCCTCTCTCTCGATCGCCACGCACGCCGCCCCAGTCAACGACTCCAACGGCGACGAGTAGATACGCAAACGCAGGCCACGCGACCTTGCTGCCTTGCCTAGAGCAGGTACAATAACGCAACACAGTAAACAGGCTATACTATTATTCATATAGATTTGTGATTACGTAGAAAAAAGAGAAGAGAAAAAAAGCAGGCTGTAGATTTGTTTATATTTAAAATATAGTTATTTTTAGGCAAGAGCAAACCTAGAAATAGGCCCAGGGCTAGGCCGCCCTATTTGGAAATTGATCCAACAGTTATTTAGATGGTAAAAAATTAAAATGTGCAATAGACCATCCATACTAGAACCCGGGCCATGGCGCAGGTTGCTCGGGGCCAGGCCCGTCCCTGTTTCTAGAGCTCAAAGCTTATCTAAAAATAAAGATATTTCTTCATCAATTCTTTCATCTCAACCAATTATAAACATCTCTTATTTAATTTCTCCACTTACTTTCTCTTCTTAACCAATCATAATATTTTACCATTCAATCACACCATTCAATCACACCTACTTCCTTAATTCTCATATCCAACTTCCGAAATACTTACATTTCAGGACATATGGACTGTATATATCTATAGCCAACTCTCATTTGGATGGACTATTAGATTAATTATATATCATACTCCCTCTGATTCAATTTACTTGCCGTTCTAGCAAATCTCACATTAATTACATCGTTACCCTCATTAATTATATTTTAATTAATTTTTAAAACAAATATTAAAATTTCTTATGAGGAATACTAGTACTAGTATGGTTGTATTGATTAAGAGTATAAAGAGAAAGACACCTCTAAAAATAGGGACGGATCCAGGCCCCGGGCCACTTGGGCCATGGCCCGAGGCCTTGGTGCTAAAGGCCATAGAAGCTTACGTAATTTTATCATTTATTAAACATATGGACTGACAAACACCATGGATCTGCTCGAGGCCTAGCAAAATTCTGGTTCTGCCCCTATCTAAAAATATTTTGAAATGTGTGAATGATAAGTATTTTGATAAAAAAAAAATTTGAATACTAGGAATCTAGAATAATAAATAAATTGAAACGGATAGAGTATATTAAATTTTGTAATAGCTAGTACTCTCTCCGTTCTAAAATGTAGTAACCTAGTACTAGATTTGATACCACCTAGTACTATGAATCTGAACGGAGAGTTTGTCTAGATTTATAATACTAGGTGGTGTCTATAATCTAGTACTAGGGACTCGTTTGGTACAGCTCCTACTCTAAGGGTGGAGCGGAGTTGCTGTTCCTCCTTCGTACTGTAATTTTTAAGAGCGGAGTACTCTATATTATTTAGTATCTCGAAATTGTTTAATTAAACTCTAACTCTACGAAAAAAGAATCTCAAAGTTAATGCTATGTTAAACGAGCTATTTCTATATTTTGAAACGGAGGAAATAATTAGCTACACTGTTGATTTTTGCTCTTATCTGGTGCGCGACGAGTGGGGCGGAAGCGACGCGGATGCACGAAGCGGCGCGCCTCGGCCTCACGTGCACGCGCCGGGGCCCGTGCAACCGCGCGCGCAAGGGGCGCGTACATGTGCTGTGCGCGTGGCTCGCTTTTGGCGAATGAAATGGCTTGCTTGCTGTTGGGGCTTCGCGTAATCGCGGGAGGGATGCGGGGTTGAGGCGTACAAAAGCTGGCATTTCTGGTTATGGCTGCTGCAGACATGCGCGCACACGCTTCATCCGTACTAAAATATAATAATATAATAAGTTTAAAGGTGGATATAAGTATTAAGAAAGCTGTTCAAATTAAATAAAAATATTGTAATTAGTTGAAAAAACAAAAATAGGTAAAAATTTTTATGGTGAAAGCTTGTGATTGTTGAAAAGAGAATAAGTTACTGTATTCTAGAATAAATTTTAAATATTAGAAGTTATTGTGACTGTTAAAAAAAATAAATTACTATATTTTAAAACAAATTTTAAATATTAAAAATTATTATATTTTAAACGGACGAGCAGTAAACAGCTCAATGGAGTTCTATCGCCGATGAATCTTGATCATTGGCGATTTATCGGAGTAACCTAAGCCGTTTGTAATTAAAGTCAAGCATGTGACTCGTTGACTTGATGCCTTTTATATAGAAAAGAGTTTGTCAGATGCTGTCGGTAATTCTGTATAGCATTGGTGATCAAGGCCCGGTTATTTTTAATTTATTTATGGGATTATTTACTTCCCGTTTTAAAAATATGTTTTCTCAAAACACTTGTATTACTTAGATAATATGTTTTATGCTATTTATTGAGTTTATTTATTAAAATATTTAATTTATTTTTATAATCAAATAGATAATTCGTGGTAATAATCCACTAAATAGTCTAGATTAAACGGGCCAAAACCATATATGTAATAATTTGGAAAAGATTAACCGAAATGAAACCTTCCTCGACAATGATGTTCTAGACAAATTGTCCCAGAAGAACAAAATAATGTACAGTTTCAGTCACAGCACCACATGCCTGTAGTATACTTAAGAGATAATCTACTGTGTACCGTTGACTTTGGCTTAGTTTTGTAATATATCACTAACTTCATTCAGTTTTATAATATGTTATTGTCTTTTGCTTAACTTCTACAATTTATCATCACCATCCAGTTAGCCTTTGTTTGTACAGTATAATTTTTCCTAATGACCGAAATACCCCTACAACAAGGCTTATATAATTATGTATGATCAGAGAAGAGTATGAGCTTGGCAACTTCTGCTAGTTTTGCCAGTTTACAATTTGATGATTCAAAATTTCCAGCCAAATTTTGGAATTTTTGTCGGAGGGGTATTTTGGTCATCAGGGCAAAATTGTACAGCACAAACGGATGCTAACTGAATGCTGATGGTAAATTACAGCACAAACGGATGCTAACTGAATGCTGATGGTAAATTACAGAAGTTAAGTAAAAAAATGATGACATATTATGGAATTAAACGAAGACAATAATAGATTGTGAAACTGAGTCAAAGTCAGTGATATTTATGTCTATACTTAACTTCGTGTGAAGTTTAAAGCATGCACGAAGACTGCATGTACAGTACTAGGACGTACCAATCATTGATCCCGTAAATTGGCCATATCTACACACACGCCAGCTTAATGACAACAAATATAAACAGGGTCGTAAACCTCTCCTTCCTCCAAGCTTCCCATCACATGCTGCACAACCTAAGTTAGCCTAGCTGCAAAAAACAGACTAGTACACACTACACAGTAAACATATCTTACTTAGTACTTTCCTTGTTCAAGAATATAAAACGTATTAGTTTTTAAATGGTCTCCAATATTATATTTTAATAATTAAATTTTTTATAATATGTTATCAATAAACATAAAATTAAAATTATATGAAAATATTATCAAATACGAATCTAGTCTAGTGGTACTACATGCATGACATTAAACGCATATATTTTTAGTTTAATTATTATCAAAAATTTCCGAATATTAACTCTATGAAAAAACAAGAATGACTTACATCTCACTCCAATCAGCTACCACTAAGTGATAGTTTAAAAGTGAGGGAAGAGGAAGATCATAGAGAAAGGTGAGCCATTAGCGCATGATAGATTGAGTATTAATTATTTTAAACTTGAAAAATAGATTAATATGATTTTTTAAAGCAACTTTTATATAGACAATTTTTGCAAAAAAAAACACACCGTTTAGCAGCACCTGTCACGGAAAACGAGAGAAATTTTTTCTCTAACACGTTGATTAGAACACAGCCTAAGGCTGCGTTTATTTCCGCTTTTTCTTTAGATTTTTAAAACGGATTATTTACTCCACGTCTCTAAAAATATGATTTCTTTAAAACTTTCTTCTATTGCATTGATTAGACCATATATTATAAACTATTTATAAAATTTATTTTTAAGATATTAATTTATCGCGTTAATAAGAAAAAAAATCCGTATGAACAATTTTTTAAAAAATATATCTTAAACACAGGCTAAATGGAAAAAAAATTAAGACTAATTAACATACCCGGTTCTTGGGCCGCCAAACCATGCGTGCGTACGTACTTGGTAGATATGGTACTAATGCAATTGTATCATCATTAGCAGCACTAAGCACCCTGCTTTTGTTAATCTCTGTTGCTCAATGACAGCTCAATGAACTAGCCCGACAAACGGCCACACGTTTAGAGCTACTTAACCACACGCCATTAAAACTTGTAGTGGAATCTGCGTACAAGAGACAGCACTCCAAACCGAAAGCTAGGCTGCCCTGTCGAGTGCCGACCAAATTAAGCTCGATCAAATTGTTGACGGAAGTACCTAATCTGGCCACGAAACAACAGAGATGGCCAAACTTTGTACCCCCGCGATCGAGTCAAGCGTCAAGACTACACACATGCAACGATAGCTAAACTTGATCGTCGCACGTCCGAGGATTTTGTCATGCTATACAATGCCATGTTTACAGCTAAGACTCTTGTCGTTTGCTAGTAACACCTTTCGTCTTAAAATATAGTAATTTAGTACTAAATTAATATAACGTGGTACTATAAATCTGGATCAGCCCCCTGTTCAAATTCGTAGTATTAGATTTAACGTCTGTTTAGATTCATAGTGTTAAATTATATTAAATCTAGTACTAGATTACTGTATTTTGGGACGGAGGGAATAGTTTATTAGCCGTAGCTAAAAAATAAAATTTAAAACTTAATTATAGAGTTGATTAAGGTTTTTCCATTGTAGTATATTTTTAGCATTAGCTTTTAAACCGGGTTACTAATATAGATATAACTGTTTTATCCCTGATTTATTTTAGTTGCTTTGTTCATTTTTCTACTTATCGGCTGTAGCTTAAATGATCGTAGCGCATGTTAACTCCACTCCACCAGAAATAGGCAAACTTTACTCTTTGGAGTCAAAGATAACACCGTAACACAACATATGCTCGACCATGACACCAAAATCTATCCTTCTACTGCAATCTGAATGGTAATGGCAATGAAAGATACTACTCCGTACAAATTAACGTTAAGAGCTTCTCTGTAACACAATAATTTTACAGAATTTTTATAAGAAATACTCTATTTTCTCTAAAATTTCCACGAAATTCCTCCGCCGTTCTAAAGAAGACCTTACGAAAAGTACAACGATTCCTCATGCCGAAATGCGCAAACTGCACGGCCTCGAGTCAAGCACAAGACTACACACATGCAACGATTCCTGCGCTTGATCGCCGCGCACGTCCGAGGATCCTGTCGCGAGCGGCAGCGAGAACGCCGGCGACGCGCGCGCACGGCGAGGGGGACAGCGTGGAGGCCATGTCTCCACCGCGCCGCGAGCCAACGCCACCACCGCGTGGGTTGGAGCGGGATTAGACCGACGGCGACAAGGTTGGATTTGCGAGGTGCGAGTAGTGGAGGGCCGGTCTAGCGGCGGCAGAGCAGGTTCCCGGCAGTGGCATGTGCCGCTGCCCTGCTCGCCATCGACGCCATGTGCTGTTTGCTGGCTTGCTGCACGCATCGCGTCGTTGCGTTGGGCTCGTACGCGTACGTGCGTGCGCTTTGGACCACGGCCTGATTAATTAAGCAGTTGGTTAGATTAAATTAGATTAGATTAGATTAGATTAACTGGCGTCACTTGTTGTCTCAAACCTACCTTACTTTTAAAATATAAATATTTCTAGGTTACTCAGTAAAGATTAAGATTAAATAGAAAAGACTTTAGTGTCTCTCAATAAATAAAAATGGTTGAGGATGAAAGAGTGATTGAGATTAAAATGAAAAAATTTTGAATAAAAAATAATTGATGAGATAAGTACTACCGTAAATAATACTAAAAATATTTATATTGTGGAACAAGATATGAATTCAAAAATACTTATAATTTTGAACGAGATATGAATTTTAAAAATACTTATAATTTTGAACGGAGGGAGTATTTGCAAAGAAAATTCAGATGTGCATGGCTTGGAAGCACGGCCTTTCGGTCGGCAGGTGCAATCTGGTATGGTGTATTTTCTGGCCCTGAACTTTATCACTTGGGGGGCGTCCTGGTGATGATGGTATTAGGGCAATCCTAATCCATACACTACTAGGTAGTTTTTATAGTTGTTACGTCATCTAGATACGTATAGAAACTACGTTTTTAATGGGTGGTTTCTTCGAAATAAATTTTCATCCAATCCCCTCTCTTCTCTCTCATTTCCTCTCCCAATTCCCTCTTCTTCTTTCTTAGTTCTCGTATAGAAGTGGTTTCTTGCATGAGAAATGATTTCTTCATCTTTTTACCTCTCTCCTCATTAACTCTCTTGCCACCTCAATTTTTTACTTACATGGCACCATATTTAATGCTATAGAAACTAGCTAAGGTGGAGAGTTAGGACTGATCTTAAGCTCAAGGCCTCAAGCTACTGAATCAGTTAGGTCATATACAATGCAAGTGGCTTTTTTAATGGTCTCAGATACTATGTGTTCGTCACGTAGGCTGAAGCTATATATCTAAAATTTATTTTTTTCACAATGCAAAGTGCCTCTAAGAGTGGCTTCAATCTTTTATGTCAGTTCTTGATATTTTTTTATTTCAGTCTTCATATTTTTTCAATTTACAGAGTACTCCAACAATTTACACTCAACATCCGAAAAAGCAAAAACAAATATAAATTTTCCCCTCCTCACTCTCCGTCACTCATCACCTCCTCCCTCCATCGTCACTCCTTGCCACCTTCTTCCATTGGCACCGCACCTCTCCCTCCTTCTCCCTCCGCCGTGCCTTTCCTCTCGCCACCTTCCTATGTGGAGGAGCTCACGGCACAGATCGAGACGACGGAGGCGGCGAGCTCTGGGGGTGCCGTTGCCGTCCTCTCCTCCCTTTTCCAGTGGTCGGGGTAGATCGAGGTTGGCGGTAAGAAAGCCAATGTGGACGGAGGAGATCAGAGCAGCACGAGCGCGGCAAATCGGGCTGGTGTGGATAGAGTCCTTCCTCGCCACAACCACCTCTTCCCACCGCCCGACGGTGGCGGCGATGGTGACGAAGAAGAAACCGAGGCGAACTCCGATTCGGCACTTCTCCGGCCACCACAACCCTTCCGCCCCTTAGATCTGGCAATTGCCATCACCGTCTCCCTCGCCCGCTTTGGATTTGGCCAAATCCGGTCGCCGGCACCGACGATTCGGGGCCTGGTCGTCTTTGTAGCAACCCCCCGGCGCATGAAGTTCGGTGGAGGAGGAGACTGCGCAAGAGGCTACGCACTCGCCAATGCAGCTTCTTGCGACGTGCCTTCATGTGTCAGAGCCAAGGCTACTGTGTCCTCTGCAAGGTACGTACGCCCTTATGAGAGCATGGGCTTGGCCTTGCTGATGGCTCGGCTTCTATGTGGCGAGCACGTAGGAGAACTGTGAATGGCATTAGAAGTTTCAAAAAAAAAGAAATACTGAATCAGGTAGGGCCCCAAAGAGTCAGGCAGGCTGTGTTCAGGTTCAGGTTCAGGGCTTCTAGCACTACTGCACCACCAGGTGCATGCATGCGATCAGCGTACGCCAGGGCTGTAGATTGGGACTTGGGATCAGCGAACGCAACCGACATCTCAACTACCACTCGCTACTCCTATTTGGGATTTGGGGGACGTCATGCTACCCCTTGCGACTCTGAAATCTCTGAATCTTCAGTGTCAGATTCACATAACACTTCAAATTAAGATACTGTCAGATTCGCATGACACTTTTAATTAAAATACTACTACATCCTAAAATAATTTTATTTTTTACATAAATCTGGACAAATGTCTGTCTAGATTCGTGTATAAAGATAAACTCTTTTTTTAATGAAGATAATACTAACACTTATTATGCCGACTTTAGTCAAGGAAAAGACTTGGGACAGTGTTCCCTCCATCCCATAATAGTAGTAACTTTTTATTTTTTTTTTGAGAAAATTAAGATTAGGTTGAGAAGTGTTTGTGATTAGTTGAGATGAAGAGATAGGTAAAAAAAATTAATAGAGAGATAGTTGTGATTGTTTGATAGATGGAGAAGCAGTAGTATTTTAGGACAAATTTAAATAGTAGCATTATGGGATGAAGGGAGTATGAGTTGTTTTATTTTGGTACAGAGTGAGTATAGGATTGAGTATGGACTTTGGAGTGGTACAGTAGCGTGTGCAGGGCAGCTGACATGAATAAATGCTCAAGGCTGTTTATAATAGTTAAAGCCAGGGTTTACATTATTGATTGATTTTCAAATTTCGAGTCCTGTCGTTATTACGGTTTTCGACAAATTTTGACTGCTTTTCAACAAATTTTGACTGAATTTTGATCAAATTTACTGTTTAATATTTGAATTTGTCAAAAAATCATTTGAAACTCCAACCAAAAATTGATTTTTAGCCACGTCAGAGCGTCATAAAACCACGAAAACCGTCGGCTTTGCGAACCCTAGTTACAGCCTTACAGGTCCCAGCTCGAGCTGCTAGCTATACTCCGCTAATCTTGAGATCTCACATCCCATCCCGTGCTGTCCAAATCAACCTACCTAGCTCAGAGTAGTTGATCGAGTGAATGCATGCATATGGGATTCTTTCTCCACCTACTATGCACAACAGCACAAGCTGCAATCACAAGTTCAGAGTTCACACTTCAGAGAGGGCTCCGATACACCTCGATCCATCAGATCGAAGATGCAGGCTGTCCTTCCTGCCCAAATGAATGGGTGTCTTGCCCTTTAATCGCACTACTACTACTACATGTACAGATTCTATGAGTTTGGACATGACATGATAAACGTGTCTGAATTTGTCGAGCACATTCAGAGGTTAGAAATGGTGGGCTTTCAGATCTGATCGGCCAGGCCAGGCCTAATCAATGTGGTTCTCTCCATGTCTGGGCCTTATTCTGAAAGGAAACAATTTTAGCATGGGTCATTTCGGCCCTTATCAATTCCTTTTTCTTTGAACTCGGGCCTTCTGCATTCTGTACTCCCGTTAGTAGGCCCATTATTTATGTACACCAGTGAACTTTTGCTCAGTTTGAACTGTAGCTGGTGTCCTGTGCTCATTTTTAACTGTCGTGGAAAAGGGTTTGTTCAATGCCTGTTATTTTGGTTGATAAATGACAGTAAAACTACGTAAATTATTTTCTGGAAGATCTTTTCATATCATTTCATCTCATATACTACTGAACTAATAATCGTGCATCTGCAACACACGCAGAGATCAATATAAATTAGTCTCAACCTATTCTTTGTAGTTTTCAATAGATGCAATAAAGCCAATAGCAAAATACTTACTACTCCCTCTGTCCCATATTAGTAGACTTTTCCATTTTTTGAGAAAATTAAAGTTTAGGTGAGAAGTGGTTATGATTGATTTAGATGAAGAGATACATGAAAAAAATTAATGAAAGGATGGTTATGATGGATTGATAGGTAGAGAAGTATTATTTTGGAACAAATTCAAATGCTTAAATGCCTAAGGTAGTAGTATTATAGGACGGAGAGAGTACATAGCAAGTATATCGACTGTGCATATCAAATTTATGCCACATAAAAATCAAGTAAAAAACGTAGATATTAATATCATGCAAAGAGAGCGTGCAATAATGCATGTTTAACTCCATTACGTACAATGTGAAAAATGATCAGTTATAGATAAGTCCTCAATTATATATACACATTCCTTGACTATATACACGTGTCTATTAAAAATAATTAAAATTGTTTACAAGCTGATTTTGTAGAGCATACAATTCATTCAGGTAGTAACAAAATCTTGAATCTAACCTTGCAACCGGATACTTCTCACAAGCTGGATAGAGAAAGTGATAAGCTGGAACCAAACTTTTGCTAACAAAAGAGTGAAAACAGACTGAACTGAAAAGAAATACAACTACAAGATAAAATATTCAAAAAAAAAGGAGAGTGAAAAACACTATTTAGACGTAGAACTCATAAGATTTCCTACTCTCAAGGTTGACTAAAAAATAGCTTGTATTAGTTACATATACCATTAATATCTATCCCTTTGGGCCTGTTAAGTGTAGTGATTGGAGCAAATTGACAATTTCAGTAACCATGCAGAAAATATGCAGAAGGTACCAAGTAGCATTGATTATATCCTTGTGCTACTATATAGAAAAAAAAAGAAGAGAATTAGCTTCCTCATGTTGCATGTTCATGTTGTGGTTAAAGAGTATTCAGTCTGTGATTAAAACTATATGTGCCTTAAATTGCAAAAGGAAAATGAGTACACATTATGCAGACCATTCAATTGGCCAATCTGTGTTCAAAAAGAAAAAGGAGTACACCACATTATCCTTGTGAAAACCATTCAAAAAATGGAACTGAAATAATATACCAATTTCAGATAGCTACAAAATCATCTAATTGCAAAATTCTAAATTTTGCTAAGTCAAAAATGTAAAATGTCTCATAGCTGTGTAATGTATGGAAGCACTATATACATGAGACAACCATCCAAAAGTGAAATTTAAATAATTTCCTAGCTTCAGATTCAAATAAAGAGCAACATCAAACTCGATGATGTTGGTGTGGAGCATGGATTGTTGTTTCCACCACATAGCGCAGAGGTTGTGTCACGGGCAGGGTTTGCCATACTGTTTTGGGGGAGGTTACCTCTCCCCCCATGGTATGTCGGTTACTGCAGTAACCGCCCAAAACCGCACGAACTTTATTTCCAAAAATTTGAATTCAAAATTTTCAAATCTCACAGTAAGGTCGCGGTTACCTCGCGTTTACCGTGCGATATCGCATGGTAACCGTATGATAAGCTGCGGTAACCGTGGTATGTTGAAGCTGAAAAGAAAAAAATGCAGAAAAAATTGTAAAACGTAGTAAAAATTCTAAAAAAGTGTAGATATCTCTAGAAAAACAATGTAATATTGCATAAATTTTTTGCATAGCCCTTGCTATCGTTTTTACACTTAAATAAAGTAGAAATTATATCCCAACTCATCTCTTTTTTTTTTTCAATTTCGATGGAGCTCCAAAATATAAAGTAAACTTCATTATTTTCACAAACTTTCTTCACCATAATGATCCATAATTCAAGTACTACCTACTAGAATTTTTTGGATTTATTTATTTTTTTAAAAAAATAAATTCGGATGAAATTTAGGTAAACCATACCGCCGGTTACCCTTAACGTACCCCCGTGCAGTATGGGATACACTGGTCACGGGAGGTGGCTGCAGCAGTTGGTCGAGGCCAACATTGTTAGTGTGCATGTGGAATCCACATCGCAAGAAAAAATTCACAATGTTGTATATTTTACATATTATATTTCTAAAACATGGTAAATGATCGAACTATCGTGGCTCGCCAATTCAAAACTTTTGAAATAGTTATATACCCAATATCTCAAATCAAAGATGTAGTATATATACAAATTACATCGTGGCTGGAGGCATTTTCTGTTGCACTGGAAGCTAGATAGAAATCAGAGCAGAATACTGGGGAAAAAAAGAATTAACTCTTCCTAGGCCATAGTAAAAAAAGAATTCACTTTTGGATCTAGCTAACCAGCCTTTTCACATTGAACTTATTGATACTTGCAGTTTCAAATATCTTGAAAATAAACAATCTGAAGTGAGCTCTATGAAAACTTCACTTGCATGTTACTTGGGAATTTATCTATTGTACACCATATCTAATCTTACTTAAACCTGACAAAATAAATTTAAGAAAAACACTCAGTCTAATTGTATTTCACAAACTTTTTACCTTGAGCTTAAAATACTGAAATAGTACCTTGATTGAGGAGCTGTCCAGTGTTAAATAGGGTTAAGCTTTTGATATTTCACCCATGATTTCCTCGCCAAGTCATGCTAAGTTACTTTTCGGAAATGAATGCCAAGTTATCACCAGGTATGATCAGTTTACCACTATTGCCCCACACATATATTTTTTTTAAAAAAAAATCAAGAGAATAGGATCGCTTTTACCTTGCTGACCACTACCAGAAATCTCTAGTTTGTACCATGTTCCCGCTGAATCCACACAGCTGCCAATGGCTATTCAAGCTAGCTGCCCATCCTGCCACCCTTGTGGCCATGCGGGCAAAACATAAGTTTTCAAGTTGGCTTTAGAAAGAAGATGAAGAAGACAAACTACTTTTGTGCAAACCAGGAATCAATCAGCGATTGCCTTCAGTGAATACTTACTGAGGTTGCATAATGAAGATGAGACCGCTTTGCACAATTTATCCTGAAACTAATTTCTAACTATAATTTACCTTATCAATAGAAGTAATTGGGAGCATGAGAGACGCGCTGCTAATTGTACCGCCCGCAGGAGAAGAAAAGTGGGCAGAATACTTCGTATGCTCTACGGAATCAGGACATGTAATCTTGCAAGGAGAATAAGCTATGCATCATTATACAATTCTTTATTATATAGCACATCGCACAAATAATTTAGACAATAAAATTCAACAGAGAAACAGGGATTGTGCCTTAGCTTTTGAAGCCTAATAATCACTTTAATCCAAATAGACAGTTGTACCTTGTATTGAGAATTTAATTACCAAGGCAGTTGTTTCTTCTTTAGAATATTTATCCCAAGGGCAAGAGTAAGAGAAAAACAGAACGCCAAGAATGAGATGGCTTATGTACGTGAAGAACTGAAGGTGCAGCTGAAGCATTTAACAAACATAGTGCTGAAATTCAGATGCAAGCATCAGGTGGACATGTAGAAAAACATTAACCATGGAACCATTTTGGCAAACACTTCGTCAGGCATTTGTTGTGTCATTCAGGAACTCAAAATATAATTGTTGTGTTTAGATTCCACCCGACAACCATCCCATGAACCAGTAGCAAGAATTTTGACTGGATAGTCCATCTGTGCATGAATCACAATTCATTGTAATTTTATTCTGAATTGTAGAATAGCTTTATTGTAGAATAGCTTTGCAGTTGAAGAGTAATCTGGTGTGTCTTTACTTGTTATTGTAGATGATCCTGGTGAAGGAGCTCCTGGCATTCTCCATTGCAGTAGACCGAGGCAAGAAGATCAGCGACCACCTGCATTCATATGTCAGCACAGAATTAAACCATGGCTTAAACAACCGATCGATTGAGATGATCGCTGGCTATCTCCAGATCGATTAGGTTTTACAACTTTGCTGCCTTGGGATGAGGAAAGAAATGTACTCCTCGTCAGGGACTTTGGGGGCGTTGTGCGAGAACTGAGTTCGCGGGCGTGCACGGGCGTGCGAGATTGGGCATTGCGGTCGTCGGTGCATGCGAGGTTGTGAGCATGGGATTGTGAAGTCGACGACAGCGGCAGCCTCCGTGGCGGCGAAGGTGTTGGTGGCGGCGCGGGCGTGGGAGGGTGCGGTCGGGGGAGAGAACAGCGGTGGCAGCCAAGGAGTCGCAGGGTCGCGCTGCCACGGGCGTGGGAGGGTGCGATCTGGCGTTAGTGGTCTTGGCCCGACGGCAACGGCGGCGGCGCTTGTGGTGGCAGGGAAGGAGGAATCTAGGGCAGTAGGGTTCGCGACTCGCGAGGGGAATGGCTTGGGCCTCGAGGGAGGGAGGCGCAGGGTGACGGGGAGAAATTAGCATTCGTGTCATTCTTAAAAGTAGGTTTCGTTAAAATAATATCGTTTAAATGAGCTTTTATAAAATGCCATCGTCCTAATACTTTCTTTGTCCTAAATTATAAGACCCACATGTATTTTATGATTTTTTTAACTTCAATAATATTGGTACCAACAATTATTCTAATATAAATTATTTTATTTGATAAAAATAATATCTTTGATTGACATTTAAATGCATTTTCGTATGGTTGTGATTTTATTGCTACACATTATAGTATATGAGAAAATAAAAGTTAAAAATGACGATCAAGTCAAATTTAGCTGTGCCTTATAATTTGGTAAGGAGACAGTATTTTTGTCCTAAAATATAGCAATATTTTTAGTTTAATAATTTTAAACTAGAAAGATTACTGTATATTTTGAGATGCACAGAGTACTAATAAAAAATACTACATTTTCCCAGGAGAAACATTCAATCGAATAATACCTACACACATCCTTCTAGTTTTTTTTTCTTTGGTTGGATCCACTGGTTCATGGCGTCATTCAAAAAGCACAAATTCTTGGTGGTTTGGTTCCGTGGACCAATCGTACGACTGATTACATTTGATTTAACTGAGATGTGATGCATGTAGTGTCAGTACTTTCTGGACAATTAACCGTTCAGTTAGCTGTTAATTGGTGTAAAGGGAGCGGGCGAACCATGTGGTCCATGCTGCTGTCAAGGCCAATGATGTACTGCTGCTAACAAGTCGGCAGTGTCAATGACTCAATGTACCCGTCCGTTTTTAAACAACTGTGGGCGCAATTCACTTTTCGACTTTGACTATTTGTTTTTTTTCAAAATATTTACACACTAAAAAGATGTCAAGGGCCTATTTAAATTGATGCAAAATTATGTCCTAACAATTTATTAGTACCTTGAATAGTAATAGTGTTTATTTGGATTAAAACCATATTATTGGTATTGCCAATGATCAATTTGGCACTAATCTAGAATTTTCTTCTCTGTATCGTCAAAATTTGGCCTCATATTGGTAGCAATTATAGCTTACGAATAATTTAGCATTACAAAAACTTTAGTAATGTAGCGAACCAAACAAGCCCTAAGTTATATTATACCGTTTTGAATAGAAAAAAGTCTATTTCACCCACTCAAGTATTAAGATTGGTTTAGTTAACTCCCTGAACTATCAAACCTGATTTTCCATCCCTAAAGTATGAAAATCGGCTCAAACAACACCTTAGAGTAATTTTGTAATTAATTTTGCAATGTACGCGATGATGTGACAGTGATTTTTGCCATGTGGATTACGAAAGGGACAATAACATAGTGATAAAGTCGGTTAAGTATTTTTTTTCACAAGTGTAATAGCTTGAGAATGATGTACATTAATGTTAGTATGTAATTTTTAGGCTTATTGGTCGGTGAGTGAAGAGAAACGATTAGATTGATTTGAATTTAATAGACTAACCTTTATGCCACACAATCAATACCACTGTCACATTATCATCTATATATCAAAATCACCCAGGGGTTACTTAAATCAGTTTTTATATTTTAAGTAAAATATCCGGTTTTGTAATTCAGAAGGTTAAATAAGTCAACCCTAATACTTCATAAGATGAATAGACTTTCTCCTTTTAATTATAAGCATCAAACTTTTACTTAATTTAGTATGTAACCATTTAGGTACGTACATATATGTACGAAGCTGGCCCATTTTTGTTGGTTAGCCATGGGTTTCAATGGATTAGAAACTTGGCCACGTATACGCGGCCGTATTGCCGGAAGATATGGCAACATATACGTGTGCATGCAAGTGCAATCAAAGCCCACAGGCCAATGTACATGTGCCCTTGTACGATTCCGCGTACTATACGTACATGCGTGCATAAATTCTTTAAGAGGAAATTCCTCACGTGTCACTAAGTTTTCGCTTAATTATTTTTACTTTTCTAAATTTTACATTATCCTCGGTTAAAAATATAAACACATATAGATTTAATTTATTCATAAATAAAATATAACATTAAATATGTAAAGTCACTATAAAAAAACTATTTTTTAGGTGGGAGGGATTTATTTTTATAGACGGACTATAAAAAATTCTGTCTGCAATAATAATGAGAAGCTCGTGTGGTCTAAACTCGTCTGTAAAAATTGATTTTCACATATAGCCACGAAAGAGGTCCATCTGTGAATAACATACGAAACTTATTTTCACAAACAGATCTCTTTAGAGATCGCATATGAAAATTAATTTTCGAAGACGGCCTCTAAAAGAGCACCGTCTAGAAAACCAAGGAACCGATGTGGTGTCAATTATTTATGACCTCCACCAATAACTTAAGTCCATAGATCTCCCTCGCTCTCCTCTCTCCCTCTCCTTCTCCCTCAACGGTGGCAATGGTGAGGAGCGGGCGGGCGGCGGGACGCTCGGGCGAGCTTCAGCGGGGCTCGGGCGGCGGACCTGATAGTGGGGGGCAGGCTTGGGCTACGGTAGAGCTCGGGCTGCGGGTGGGCTCAGGCGACGGCGGAGCTTCGGTGCGGGCGGAGCTCGAGCTGTGGCGGGGCTTCAACGGGCTCCACTGGATCCAGGCGCGAGCTCTCGTCCACGACGCCGGTGAGGAGAGCTCATCCACGGCAACGGGTGAGCGGCGAAAATTGAGTTTTTCTTTTTTTTTTTCAAAAAACCTTTTTACAGGTGGGTGACTTAAGGGTGACGCCTGCGAAAATCAATTTTTGTAGACGGGTCTCTTAGGGTGCCCGCGTGTGAAAATCGATTTTGTATGCGGATGGAGGCCTGCAAAAATTGATGATTTTCTCTGAGCTTTGGTCACAGGCGGTTTGGCTAGCCGCTGCAAAAAGTAATTTTGACCGCCTGCAATTGCCTGTTTTGTAGTGGTGACTAACAAAACCATTTTATAGAGTATGACTTCTAGACATGTTTATCATAAAATTACATATGAATCGGAAAATTATTGATACGTACCTATGATTCTGTTTTGGATGAGGCGCAGCGCGTACCGCATAGACGATGCATGATATAGGATGTTAACGATGTGCGACACCCGAACATAAACAAAGACGAGCTATAGTGGACGGATAACAAGTAGTCGCATGACACGTTTTTTAAAAATCTTATTCCCCCTCTTCAGTGCAGGACGTTAAAGAAGATGGTTCTTCACAACTGCTCTCCCGCTCGTCAGTGTACAGTGACGGATGGAATGGGGTAGACTACGTACAATGATGCAGTACAGAGGAGAGACAAACCCTATATAGTTTAAGGCCTAGCGGTACCCAGTGTCCGGCGCATGGGGTGCGCATGGGGTTTAAGACCGTGAATTCACACCTATATTAGAACAGCACACAGAAAGCATAATAAGTTTTATCCAGGTTTGAGCCTTGAGAGGATAATAGCCCTACTTATACTTGTGTATTGTTTCACTACAAGTTGAACTCAGTTTATTTATAAGGGTCAAGCGCCTAGGATTGGATGAATCATGTATGTGTTCTTCTTCTGTTCCGTGCCCATGGCGGTTGTCGCTGCAATCGTGCCACCCTTTCTACACAGCTTGGTTCGATCTGAAGGGGAAGGGGACCAATGCAAACCCTGTCGCGATGATGTGCTGATATTCCTTCATACATCGTATCGTTCTCTCATTGATCAAGTGCATTGCAGTAGCTATTGTCACGTGTATTTATGCTTATTTGCTACTCCCTCTATTTCAAAATATAGCTAATTTTAGAGTTTGAATTTATCCTAAATATAGCTACCTACGTATAAAAAAGGTAAATTTTGGTATAAAACTTTCTATAGTTCATATCATCCAAACCAGGTTTTATACCCCACCCACTGTAATAAGAATATTTTTAATCTTACACCATAAACCTTAATCCCTCTAAAAATCTTCTAGGTGTTATATTTTGAGACGAACAAAGTAAATGACACTTTGCGCGTTGCTGTAGGAAGTTGTATGAAGCATGTCTCCAGTATGATAAGCAATCTTATAGATCATATCTATTGGTTAAGCTTCTTGATGATAGGGCCTTACATATAGATTTCTTTATAGGAGTAATACTTAATGGCTTCTAACTTATATAGGAAGAATTGATTACAACTATGGTGCCACGCTCACGAGATTATTCTGTTAATTGGTGAAGCTATTGAACAGGATCGACATCATTGGGTCTAACAATGTGCATAGCTTCACAGGTTCAACACGAATGTGGGTTATGTTTTCGGCTTAACTGCCAAGCCTGGCTGGCATAGGACAGCGCGATGGGCCAGTACCCAAGGTCGATCAGCATGTCAGTGTAGCACCGAGTTGCGGTTTGTTAATCTATTTTTAATTATCTAAATCTTTATTTGGATAACTATTAAAAAAATCGGTAGTTAAAATTACTTCGTACTTCAACAGAATGGCTATTTGCCAATCTTTAAATCTTAACGGTTAGTTCCACTCTCAAAAATTTTATATAGTATATCTACTTCTATAATCTCTCTATTTGTATGGCTATTTTTCAACGGCTAGTTCTATTTTCTATGTTATATAAGTAAGAGTCCAATACATAATAATTGAAGTTAAACAAAAATATTTAAAAGGTCCACACAATAATGTTTATAAATAATAATAGAAGGTTCATACATCGAATTAAAATATCCTCACAAAGAGAAGTTTCAATGCTTCATAGTACATTTTTTCTGTTTACCACAGACTTATATAGTGTAACAAACATAATTCAGTTCTCATGCACCAATATTCATATTAAGTTTGCCAGCAACATCAAGCAAGTCCTAGCTGATTGACATCACACTAGAAGTCTAGAACATGTAAGAGACAAGCAATTCACTGAAGTCGGAAATCAGATTAAATCAGAAAAGAAATGGACAACAGGGCAAGCACAGCATCTGCTTAGATTTTTGACTCTAAACTTGGTTTGCAATATTCTGTTTGTTGAATTCGACAATTCACTGAAAAGTACTCCATGGACAAATAAAGGAGGCGTACTTTATCGATCAACGTTTAGGACTAACGGGGCAGCCTTGACAGCATCATCTTTTGGACTTTGACTACAGAAATTAATGGAAAAGTTTATGAAAGATAATAATGGTTTTAGAACCTGTCAATCCTAACATCTATGATTGCTCAAAAACAAAATCTAACATCTCGTGCATATCCCACTAGACGCACACGGGCAGAAATCGATCTGAGAAGAGATCATGAACATAGGTTCAGAACCATTCGCCAGATAGGTGTCAAATTTCAGAATCTGTAACGCCTCATGCTGTGGTACACATCTTCACCGTCAAAAGATGAACTTTACCTAATTACAGTACAAAGACAGAACAGAAAAGGTATGATTTTGGTTTCAGAAGTGTAAAAAAAAAGATTTCAGCAGAATTTTTTTTCTTTTGCGGGGAGATTTTAGCAGAAGATTAGCTATATGGAATTATGGATGGAAGATTACAATTTGCAAACAAACCCAAGATTTGCCAGGAGCAGTAACAACACAAGCCCACTCGTATCTACCAGAACACGAATCAAAGGGACACGAATCTCTCACGGCAGCCAGCGATCCAGCCAAACAAGAACAAGAAATGGGAGAAACCAAGAAAGCACCCATACCAGAGAGTCCAGAGACGAAATGGCCCGGCAAATCAGATCAACGCAATGGCGGCAGCCGCGGCACCCGGCACAGCAAGGCGACGACAGGAGAAGAAGAAGAAATGCCGCTACTCTCCTCTCTCCCTCTCCCCCCGCTGCCGTCTCCTTCCTCCTGTCGTCTTGGGAGCGGGAGAACAAACAAGAAGCGTCAACTGCACCACGCACGCCCCCCTCCTACCTATAGTGGAATCAGCACCAATCACGATCGCGAATCCGTGCGGTGAGACAAATTTCTTTCGAGGTCGGCTTCTAGTAGGTCTCAGATTGAGAAATTCTGGATGCCGAATGGACGAAAGACTCGGGTGGCGTCGTCGGGGCCTGGACCGACCTGTCAATCGAATTGCCTCGTCGATATCGTCGCCGCCGCCGTGGGGGTCGGCGCGGGCGGGGCGCGGAGCCGGGGAGGCCGCGTGGAGGAGGAGCACTGTGGGGGCTCGGCGAGTGGCGGCCGCAAGTGGCGGTGTGGAGCGGCGGCAGGTGAGGCCGTGAATCGGCGGCGGCGAGATGCATTCGCACGCGAGGGAGAAACGCAAGAGGGCTGCATTCTGTGGGAAAAAAATAATTTTTGTACGTGAGTCTCGCCATTTAGCCGGTGTGTTTGGATAGTCAAAAATGGTTTGGTAAGTCAAATGACAATTTAAAATAGCTAAATTTTAACTTAATTATTTAAATAGCTAAATTTTATTAGAGATGCTCTAAGCTCGTTCAATGGCAGGGGGCGTTGTCATTTTTTTTTTTCAAATTTCAGGCTTCCTTTTTGCATCATTTTTCTTCTAGATTTTCATCAATGAACTTGCTAAAACATGTGACTGCCATGTTTTTGTATCCCACAGTGGATGTCCTCAATACATCCTTTATATAATTCTTTTAATCTAATTTTTCCCATGTGTGTTTAATTGATATTTACATTTTTTATTTGTTTCTCCATGTTTTTCAAAATTATCAGAGTTCCCCTTTATTTTTTTCTCCCCGCAAGGTTGGCTCGACCCACATGCCAGTGCATATGAACATATGCCAAAGTGACTGGCTAGTTTAGAGTGCATTTGGTTGGAGGATAAGGTTGGATGGGACACGACGTTTCATGGTGTTATGGATGAGACGATCTATATTCAGGGTTTGGTTAGGTAGATAAAATAAGCTAATATTTTATTAATTAATAATAAAATATACTACTTGTCACTAATCTTACTGTAATCAATACTAATTAACAACAAAATAAACTAATTATCTCTAATTAACACTAATTTTGATATGATCATTATTACTAATCAATAAAAAACTAATTATCACTAATTTTATAACTAATGATCAAGGCTAACGAATGTGAATGGTCTCATCTCATCTGGTAATTTACAGTATAAGCTCATCCAACATCTTAAAAATATATATTCTTTAATAGCTACTCCTATTCTATTCATCCTTAGCCACGTACCTGTAAAGGTTAGATGATCATCTCCATCCATCTTTATCGCTTCAACCAAACATATTTTTAATGGCCTGCTGTTGCGGGAGGGCTTTCGCCTGAGGCTGATGGACATGCATGTCAGTACGTGCGCGATGGATCCAGAAGGCCCAAGCTTCCGCGCGAGGAAAATTGATCTAAAGTACGAGCCGTGGGTCTGCTGCCAGTTTGAGAAGGACTGGGTGTTGCTCCAAAGATGTGGAGACTCTAGTCAACAAAAATGATAGAACCAATCAGCTTACAGAGGTATTAATGAGTGACTATAATCTACTCTTTTTGTCTCAAAATAATAAAATCTAATACTGAATATGATATATTTTTTAAATATGAATCTAGATAGAAACCTTTATATCAAAATAAAAAAAAAACCTAGTGCTGAATCTTATTTTAAGATGGAGGAAATAGCCCGTGAAAATATAGGAGATCACAAGAAATACAGCTATATACTTATTAATTGTGATATGATATTTGCCATCTTATCAACTGAAAAGAATAGTGAAATAACTATACAAGGCATGACTACTACTTCCTCCACCTAAATATAACTACATTTAATATTTAAAATTTTTCCTAAAATATAAGCTAACTTTCACATACTCTCTTATTTCAACCAATCATAATAAATTTTTACTATCTTTGTTCCAAAACATAGCTGCTACATTTTGAGATGTAGGTAGTATTTAATTTCTCTAACTATATACTCCATTCGTTCCCTTCTATAAGAGATTTTAAGATTTTAACTTGTCCTCTAATATAATGGATTTTATAGTGCTAGTTGTCCAATCAATCACCTTTCATTCAAATTCCTTCCTATATTATCCTTTAACTATCATCCCACCCGAACCATTACTTATTTAATGATAGACATACTAGTCTTTTCTTCTCAACATTAATCTTTCTAAAAAGAGAGATCTCTTATAGAAGGGGAAAGAGGGAGTACTTACAATCACAACCCTTTCTAATTTTATTTTACCTTTCTTCTTGATGTATGTGCTCAACTCTAAAAGTTTTATATTTTAGAAAGAGAGATTAGTCATTTTAATTTAGAAGAAATAAAAGAAATTATATTTCACGTAGACAACCTGGTCGAGCCGAATCCCATTTTACAAAAGCATATATCTGTACTATTATAAAAATTAAAATTATTTCCGTTCGTTCACCTTTTCGTCCATCGTCGTCTCTGTCGCTCGCACGTCGGAGAGGGAGTCCGATCAGAACTCTGACACCTCCCCATAAACCCCTTGTTGCCTCACGCTCCTCCTCCTCCTTGCCTTCTCCGCCACTGGAGAGCAAGAGTTCGGCCGCTACCGACCGTCTATGGTGATGGCCTCCTCCGCCGCCGCTTCCTCCTCCAAGGGGGACCTAAACCTCCTGTCGTGGTACGTCTCGATCTCACTCCCTTGATTCGCTCCTCCTCCCTTTACTGCCATCGCCGTAGCTCCGTCCCACCATCGCCACCCGTGGCTGCTCGCCACATAGGCCCCCGCCTCCCGGCGAAGAAGGAGAGAGAGCGAGAGGACAAGGAGGATTAGAGTGAAGAAGAAAAGGAAAGTGAGAGAGAGGAGAAAAGGGGGGATAAGTAAGGGAGTGGGCCACTGACCAGTGGACCCCACCTCGCTTAATCCCCGCAAACAGTAATCCTCCTCATAATCTCTCTTTTATATCATTGATATGCGAACCCCACCTTAGATAATCTCTAATTAGGCTCCTCTTTATTATTTGTGAGACTAACAAATAGGACCCGCTCACGCCGGATAATTGTACCCTTGGTCCATCGCATCGGAGTCATTGACAATTGGGCCCCACGTTCCAATCCACGAGTTGGTCCACCGCCATGTGCCCGGCCCGCCGACAGCCGCCTTCCGCATGTGTGCCGTGCCACTGAACGGTGGGTCCCGCGCACCATCCCTGGTCCAGTGGACCAAGTCTACTCTACTATGCCTTGGGTCCCTTGGTAGACCCAGTCTACCATAGACCGGAGACCCGGAGGTATCTTTGTCTCGCTCACAGAGGACCCCACATGTCAGCCTAAGAGAATATTCCCTCGGAATATTCTTTTCCAGAGATTATAAATTATTTTCCTAATTTCTAGAAATTCAATTAAACTTTAGGAATTCATATCTAGCAAACCGTAGCTCCGTTTGACTCCATTTCACTTCAAGATTTTTTTTTAAATTCTGATCTGTCCAATGGAACTATTGATTTATAATAGTTATTACTTTATTTATAGGTTTTTTTGTACGATTTAGCTTACTGTACATGTGGTCGCCGCTCCGGAAAATTAACAGACATAGATTTCTCGAAGATTTGAAGACCTAGAGCAAAAGCCACTCTTCGTCCAAGGATTATTTTCAAGTTCTCGTATCAAACACACGCTCTCTTTTCTCAACTAACTCGCCATTTGTTCTCGTTGCAACGGTCACGTTGCTATATATCCAAATTTCTCGCGCGCTTTTCCCTCCTCATTTCCGTCGCCGCAGCACCAGTCCACCGCCACCTCCGCCGACGCCGCGATGCCCAGCATCCTCCTCCCCACTGCGGCCGTTCCCGTGGCCCCGTCGGCTGCACCTTGGAGCCGCCCTCGTCGTAGTCTCCCCGGCCGCGTCTCCGTCTCCGTCCGCGCCTCCCCGGCGGCGGCGCCGAGGAGGGAGACGGATCCGAGGAAGCGGGTGGTGATCACGGGGATGGGGCTGGTGTCCGTGTTCGGGAACGACGTGGACGCGTTCTACGACCAGCTGCTGGCCGGGGAGAGCGGGGTGGGCCCCATCGACCGCTTCGACGCCTCCACGTTCCCCACCCGCTTCGCCGGCCAGATCCGAGGTTCTCCTCCGAGGGCTACATCGACGGCAAGAACGACCGGAGGCTCGACGACTGCATCCGCTACTGCATCGTCAGCGGCAAGAAGGCGCTCGAGTCCGCCGACCTCGCCCACGGCTCCAGCTCTATGGACAAGGTAACAAAATCTCGTTACCTTGATCTGTCAACATCTTGCTGACGCTACTATGCTAGTGCAGTGATCCTTTCAAAGTTTTTCGACTAATAGACGTATGAGATTTCTGTGTGTCCTGGCGTTTAGCACTTTTGATAGAACAGATGAAGTGAAGAAGCTGATTCTTTAGGGATTTTCCCATTTTTGTGATCGCTGAGGATATTAAGAGTTCTAGTATCAACGCAACAAGTGAAATAGGCAATGTAGCAAGCCATGCATACATGTTAACATGTGTGTGTATACTATCATAAAGAAGGTTGTTGAGAGTATGTATTTTAGTTGGGCACGCAAGGACTATATTGGGGTGTCTGTTTTAAATTGCTGTCAGTTATCAATGCAACGCAGGTGGATTCATTTCAAGTTTAAAAATATTAGTTCAACAATATGGAGGTTTTGTATGGAGGAAAACGAAAAAAAAAGAACTGTTTTTGCATTTGATTATTCTCTTTCATTTTTACCATTTTTGTGATGTAGAATTATTTTCAAATCACACCCTTTTGGGTCCACGTTTCATTGGTTTGCAGTTAGCAATAGGAGTAGCTTTATCAGCTCCATTTATTATACTCTACTATTTTTTTTTTTCATCATTGATACTTCGGGTGAAAGGATATTTGGTGCTAATAAGTAAATGTTCTCTCGTTACAGCTTGATACTACGAGGGCTGGTGTACTTGTGGGCACTGGCATGGGTGGACTTACAGTGATTTCTGACAGTGTTCAGAATCTTATTGAGAAGGGGCACAGAAAGATAACTCCATTCTTCGTACCGTATTCCATAACTAACATGGCATCTGCCCTTATTGCAATGGACGTTGGTTTCATGGGTCCAAACTACTCTATCTCAACTGCCTGTGCTACCACGAACTACTGTTTCTATGCTGCAGCAAACCATATTGGCAGAGATGAAGCTGATGTGATGATTGCTGGTGGCACTGAAGCCACAATTATTCCGATTAGTGTTGGTGGGTTTGTCGCATGTAGAGCACTTTCACAGAGGAACGATGACCCAAAAACTGCATCAAGGCCTTGGGACCAAGACCGTGATGGTTTTGTCATGGGTGAAGGAGCTGGAGTACTGGTATTCCCTATGAACATATTCAAGTTTTGTGTTTTCACTCTGTTAGACATCTTCTAATCATTTAATTCTGTCAAATTGAAATAGGTCATGGAGAGCCTAGAACATGCAATGAAGCGTGATGCACCAATAATTGCAGAGTATTTAGGGGGTGCTGTGAACTGCGATGCTTACCATATGACTGACCCAAGATCTGATGGCCTTGGTGTTTCGTCTTGTATTAAGCAAAGTCTCGAAAATGCTGGCGTTGCACCCGAGGAGGTAATCCAAATATTACACTGTCATGTGGGGCCGACAGCACAGCCGCCGGCCTCGGACACGTGCAGCCAGGGCAGCCCTCAAGGGGGCGCATGGCCTGGAAGAACCCAAGGAGGCTTAGGCAGCTGGAGGGGCTGCAGTCTTTAAGGCAATTAAGTAGCAGTGAGGAGATCGAGGAGTTAATTAGCCAGCTAGCAGTTAATGGCTGGCGCAAGTAGCAGTGGAGCTGAGCTCCTATATGTACCCCCTTACTAGGTGAATGGAATCAGGAAAGAAATTATCCCAAATCTCCCTCTCTCTGCTTTTCCTAATCTCACCTCCTGCTGTGGTAGTCAGGCAGAAACCCTGGCACCTCCATTACCTGGTTCGAGTTATGAACTGAGAAGCCAAGGGCCTCCAACTCTGGACGCCCAGGCCCTTGACAACTTGGTATCAGCTAGCCGACGATCTTCTTCCACCTCCGCCCCACACTCCAACCCTGTCGCCACCACGCCATCAGCAGCCTCCACTTTCTTGCCAATGGCTGAGCCGTCCACTGCTGACCTGGCCAAGATGATCCAGGCCCTCACCACCACCATGAATGCCTCCATCAGCGACCTTCAACAGCAGGTCGCCACTCTGCAGCAGGCGCAGTCACCGGCGTACTCCAGCTCAGGATCGCGAGGCTCGGGCCACGGTGACCACCACGGTGACCGCCCACCTAGGTTCCAGAAGCTGGACTTCCCCAAGTTCGACGGGAAATCCGATCCGTTGGCCTTCCTTAAGCGATGTGAGTCGTATTTTCATCAACAGCGTATTGCAGCCGAGGAGCAAGTTTGGATGGCATCATACAACCTTGAAGACGGTGCCCAGATGTGGTTCCTCCAAGTGCAGCAGGACGAGGGTACACCGTCTTGGCGCCGCTTCTCCGAGCTCCTCAACCTCCGCTTTGGGCCGCCGATCCGCTCCAACCCCCTTGGTGAGCTGATGGCGTGCAAGCGGACGAGCTCGGTAGCGGAGTACCAGAACCGCTTCGAGGCGCTGCTTCCTCACGTCGGCCAGCTCACGGAGGCGCAGCGCGTACAAGCGTTCACGGTAGGACTGCAGCTGCCGCTTAGCCTCGACGTGGAAGTCCACAACCCGCAGTCCCTCGTCCTCGCCATGAGCCTCGCGCGCAAGCTGGAGCTGCGCGAGCAGTACTACCCAGCAGCTGTTCCAGCTCCGCCTGCGCCACGGCCGACCACGCGCGGCCTCTTGACGGGGCCACCACCACAGCTGGCCCGGCCGGCGCCCCTACCCCGTGCAGCCGCCCCCTCTCTCACCGTCGAGGACCGCCCGGTGAAGCGGCTGTCCCAATCAGAGATGGAGGAGCGGCGCCGCTTGGGCCTCTGTTTTAACTGCAACGAGAAATTTGGCCGGGGTCACAACCGCGTCTGCCAGCGCATCTTCCTCCTCGATCTGGCCGAGGCCGCCGACGCCGATGATCCTGAGCAGACCGACGCCGCGGTTGACAGCCCGCTCATCTCACTACTCGCCATGGCAGGCGTCCGCTCTAGCGAGACCATGCAGGTCCGCATCCAGCTGGGCGGGGCGTCCTTGCTAGCCCTGCTGGACTCGGGCTCCACCCACAACTTCGTGTCTGAGGAAGCAGCGGCGCGCACCTCCCTCAAGCTCCGACCCCGCGGCGACCTGAAGGTCACAGTGGCGAATGGGGAACGGGTGCCGTGCCCCGGCATCTACCGTGCCGTTCCCTTCTCCATCGACGGCAAACCATTCTCCACCGACTTCTTCGCACTATCTCTGGCCGGTTACGACGTTGTCCTCGGCACCGAGTGGCTAGCCTCCGTTGGCCCGATCCTCTGGGATTTCGGCGCGCTCACCATGTCCTTCTGGCACCGAGATCACAGGGTGTGCTGGACAGGCGTCGCCGGGGGCACCGGCCCTTCTCTACGGGCGTGCAGCATGGCTGGTCTCCTACCAGCCCTGCTGGATGAGTTCGCCGCTGTCTTCACCGAGCCGACCGGCATGCCTCCACCGCGATCCCGAGATCACTGCATCAACCTTATCCCGGGGTCTTCGCCGATGGCGGTCCGACCCTACCGCTACCCCGCTTCCCACAAAGACGAGCTGGAGCGCCAGTGCACCACTATGCTGGAACAGGGCCTTATCCAGCGCAGCACATCGGCGTTCTCCTCCCCGGTCTTGCTGGTCAAGAAGGCTGATGGGACGTGGCGCTTCTGCGTCGACTACCGGGCCCTCAACGTTATTACAGTCAAGGACGCCTACCCCATTCCGGTTGTCAACGAGCTCCTGGATGAGCTGCACGGCGCCCGGTTCTTCACCAAGTTAGACCTCCGCTCCGGCTATCATCAGGTTCGCATGAACCCAGCCGACGTGGAGAAGACCGCGTTCAGAACCCACGATGGGCTCTATGAGTTCCTCGTCATGCCGTTCGGGCTGTGCAACGCCTTGGCAACGTTCCAAGCATTGATGAACGACGTTCTCCGCCCCTTCCTGCGCCGCTTCGTCCTCGTCTTCTTCGACGACATACTGATCTACAGCGCCTCCTTGGCTGAACACCTTCGCCATATGCGTGCTGTCCTTACCGTGCTGCATCAACACCGGCTGTTCGTCAAAAAGTCCAAGTGTGCCTTCGGCGTTGACTCCATCGCGTATCTAGGGCACATCATTTCGGCACAGGGGGTGGCCATGGACCCCGATAAAGTCCAGGCCGTCGCTGCCTGGCCGTAGCCCCGCTCGGCGCGCTTGGTCCGAGGTTTCCTTGGGCTTGCGGGTTAGTACCGCAAGTTCGTCAAGGATTTTGGCGCCATCGCAGCCCCCCTGACGGCCCTACTGAAGAAGGAGGGGTTCACATGGAATGAGGCAGCGGGCGCAGCCTTTGTCGCCCTCAAGACGGCCATCACCACGACACTGGTACTGGCCCTGCCCGATTTCGCGCAGCCATTCATCGTTGAGTGCGACGCTTCGACACACAGCTTCGGGGCCGTTCTCCTCCAAGACCAGCACCCCATCGCCTTCTTCAGCCGCCCGGCTGCCCCTCGACATCAATCCTTGGCAGCATATGAGCGGGAGTTGATTGGATTGGTGCTGGCCATCCGCCATTGGAGGCCGTATCTTTGGGGCCGCCGCTTTCTGGTACGTACTGACCTTTTCAGCCTCAAGTTTCTTTTGGATCAGCGGCTGGCCACCATTCCCCAGCACCAGTGGGTGGGCAAGCTACTGGGTTTCGACTTCTCCGTGAAATACAAGGCGGGCAGCACCAATACAGTGGCCGATGCCCTGTCCCGCCGCGACATGGAAGAGGCAGCGATCTTGGCGCTCTCGGGACCGCGCTTTGACTTCATCGAGCGCCTGCGTCAAGCTAATGATCAGGACCCCGCGCTGGTCGCCATCAAGGAGGAGATCACTTCTTCCCAGCGCACGGCTCCCTGGTCCCTCGTCGATGGGCTGGTCGCGTTCCAGGGGCGCCTCTACATCCCGCCCGGCGCTCCCCTCCTCCAGGAACTCCTCGCTGCCATTCACAATGACAGCCACGAAGGAGTCCAGCGCACGCTCCAGCGCCTCCGCCGCGACTTCCACTTGCCGAACATGCGTGCCATGGTCCAGGACTACGTGCGCGCGTGCGCCACCTGTCAGCGCTACAAGTCCGAGCACCTGCACCCAGCAAGTCTTCTTCTTCCCCTGCTGGTGCCAACAGCAGTATGGGCAGACATCGGGATGGATTTCATCGAAGCCTTGCCGCGGGTGGGAGGCAAATCCGTCATCCTCACCATTGTGGATCGGTTCAGCAAATACTGCCACTTCATCCCGCTGGCCCATCCTTACTCAGCGGAGTCCGTGGCGCAGGCTTTCTTCTCCGACATCGTGTGCCTGCACGGTATCCCCCAGTCCATCGTCTCGGATAGGGACCCGGTGTTCACATCCATTTTCTGGAAAGAGTTGCTGCGCCTCGCCGGAGTCAAGCTCCACATGACGACGGCGTTCCACCCGCAGTCTGACGGCCAGACAGAGGCAACCAACAAGGTGATCGTCATGTATTTGCGCTGCCTGACTGGCGATCGCCCCCGTCAGTGGCTGCGCTGGCTGCCATGGGCAGAATACATCTACAACACCGCTTTTCAGTCCGCGCTCAAGACCATGCCATTCCAGATCGTCTACGGCCATGAGCCACCCTCCATCCGCTCCTATGAGCCGGGCAAAACCAGGGTGGCTGCGGTGGCCAAGACCATGGCGGAACGCGATGAGCTGCTGCCTGATGCCCGGGCCCGACTGGAGCAAGCTCAGGACGTCTACAAGCGGTTCTATAACAAGCATCACCGCGACGTTCACTACAGTGTGGGTGATTGGGTCTAGCTTCGTCTCCGCCATCGCGCCTCGGCCTCCCTCCACGGCGTCACAAAAGGGAAGCTGCGGCCCCGGTACTATGGGCCGTACCGCGTCTCTGCCATCATCAATGACGTCGCCTACTGCCTCGAGCTCCCTCCCCGCGCCCGGCTGCATGATGTCTTCCACATCGGACTCCTGAAGCAGTTCGTGGGCACTCCCCCTGCCACCCCCCCGGCTCTGCCTCCTATGCATCATGGCGCCACACAGCTGGTTCCAGAACGCGCCTCGCGCACCAGGCTGGCCCGAGGCGTCCGCCAAGTCCTGATACATTGGTAAGGCGAGCCCTCAGCCTCCGCTACCTGGGAAGACATCGACAGCTTCACCGAGCGCTACCCCAGCTTCCAGCTCGAGGACGAGCTGCTCGTCGAGGGGGGGGGGGGGGAGAGATGTCATGTGGGGCCGACAGTACAGTCGCCGGCCTCGGACACGTGCAGCCAGGGCAGCCCTCAAGGGGGCGCATGGCCTGGAAGAACCCAAGGAGGCTTAGGCAGCTGGAGGGGCTGCAGTCTTTAAGGCAATTAAGTAGCAGTGAGGAGATCGAGAAATTAATTAGCCAGCTAGCAGTTAATGGCTGGCGCAAGTAGCAGTGGAGCTGAGCTCCTATATGTACCCCCTGTACTAGGTGAATGGAATCAGGAAAGAAATTATCCCAAATCTCCCTCTCTCTGCTTTTCCTAATCTCACCTCCTGCTGTGGTAGTCAGGCAGAAACCCTGGCACCTCCATTACCTGGTTCGAGTTATGAACTGAGAAGCCAAGGGCCTCCAACTCTGGACGCCCAGGCCCTTGACATACACCCTTAAAGAGCATTCTTGTTTATTAGTAATTCTGTTGCTCATAAAATTGTATGCTTTTCTGACGTGGCAATTGCATGTAGTACGTAAATTATGATTTTAAATTTTTAATTGGTGTGATTTGGCTGTTTTGTGTTAGGATTCCTACATTTTATTATGCCAGCAATTTTTAACACCAATTCCAACCATTTTGCCATTAAAAAAAAGGGTTCCTGTTTGATGTTCTAGAATTGATGTTTTCAGTATGAGCTCTGATTGATATCCTGTATTTTCTTTATAATCATTGTGGTGCATTTAGTGTAAGTTGTACGGTGTTGTTTGGGCCAATAATTTGATGAAGTTTCATGTGTCTGGGTGAATCACACACGTTTATTGCAGGTTAACTACAAAAATGCTCATGCAACATCCACCCTAGCTGGTGATCTGGCAGAGCTGAACGCCATTAAGAAAGTCTTCAAGGACCCATCGGGGATAAAAAATAAATGCAACCAAGGTGCTTTTTATGTCCCATATGTGTTTTATTTACTTCCAAGTTCAAGGAAACTGTACATTGCCATCCTAATACAATCTTCCATTTGCAGTCCATGATCGGACATTGCCTTGGTGCGGCAGGTGGCATGGAAGCCATTGCAACGGTTAAAGCTATAACCACTGGATGGGTCCATCCAAGCATAAACCAGTTCGTAAGTATCATTTTAAAATATTATGTTGCTAATTTAGCTAGCCAGCCAGTAGAAACCTGAGAGGCACATTATGGCTAGAAAAACTAAGAGCTACATTTTTGTTAACCACAGAACCCAGAGCCAGCGGTTGAATTTGATACGGTACCTCATGTAAAAAAGCAACATGAAGTGAATGTTGGTGAGTACCGTACCAATGTCTGCGTCTACAATATTACTCTGTCATCTTCCTACTTCCTCTTCCTCATATCTGTTTTGTGTTGCTATACAGGTATCTCAAACTCTTTTGGATTTGGAGGACACAATTCAATTGTAGTATTTGCTCCATTTAAGCCTTAGGGCTCCTTGGGAACGTATGATTTGAAAAACGCAGGAATAGAAAAAAAACATAGGATTGTAATGTCATGTATGGATAAATTCCGCAGGAATTCAAAACACAGAAATTTGAAACGTTTTATGTTTGGATGATTCATAGGAGTATAATCATATGAATATGACGGAATTAAGAGTTAAAGAAGAGACAAAGAGAGAACATGTATTGGACTTTTGAAAGGAAAAATAAAATGAGATTTGAGTTTATGGTAAAAAAATCCTATGGAATTGGTGCATAGGATAGTAATCCATAGGAACATGGCACAGACAAAGAGAGAACATGTATTGCACTTTTGAAAGGAAAAATAAAATGAGGTTTGAGTTTACCTTAAAAAAATCCTATGGAATTAGTGCATAGGAAAGCAATCCATAGGAGTATGACATCTTCAAATCCTTTATTCCGAACAACACACATCAGGAAAAAAGTTTTTTTTCTATGGTTTCGAATCTTTACTACCTAAAAAGAGCATAGTGCTGACGGTGAGTCGTGCATCTATTTTCTCCCCCTTCCTATAATTTACCCTTCGCCCCAAACTTCCATCACGCAGAACCACTGTCCCGTAGACATACTGCTTGAGCAAAACAGAATCCCAAAAAAAAAAGAGAAAAGGAACGGCTTCCCTTTTGCTCGGCCAATCGGCCTGATCCCCTCCTTCCCACTGCCACACTCCCCTACTTAAGGGGTGGGTAAAATTAATCGAAACCGAAAGACTGGGACCGAGACTGAGAAATTCATCTCAGCCTCTAACTAACCGATTTTTATTCAGTCAATTTGGGTGACGGCTTCGAGCAGCACCTCCTGCACTCCTAGTCTCCAATGGCGACTACAACGGGTGGCGCCTCCTCCATTCCGACGATGACCGACAATAGCGAAGGACCGGCGGTAGATCTGAGATTTATATGATTTTTTGTGATTTGTGCGATTTTTTGGATCCACTGAAATTTATTGTGATTTGTGTTTTTTATCTCCTGAAATTTCGGTCATGACCAACACCGAGACCGAGACCAAATTGCTTGGTGTTCACTATTTTGCAATGTAATTCAGTCTCCAATTTTAGATGACCAAAATTAACCAAAAAACCAAGACTGAATTTTCAGTCAGAAGAATGCTCACCCCTACCACCACCTCGCGAGCACCCCGCACCGCCTCCACTCTTGTGCTCATGCCTAGAACTTACGGTGTTGCCTCCTCCTCCATCTCTCCCCGTGCCACCCCACTCCTCCAACCCTACGGCTCCCTTCCCCCGCCGTCACGCCGCTGACTCCCTTCCCTATCCATTGGATCCGGCCTCCGGAGTCACGGCCTGACTGGCGGTGGCAGAGATCGGAAGGCAAGGGAGGGCGGAAGAGCAGCGTAGGTGGTGAAGACAGCGACCTCAGGCACCCTACTTCCCTTGGCGATTCCATACATTTGTTTAGGCAATGAGTGCGCTGCTTTTCTGTTTTGTTTATGGTGGATTAGTTGGCTAGATTTGCTATTGATCAAACGTTTGATTTTTTGGATTGTGAAACAACAACGTTAACCGTTGGATGGAACTTTGAGATTAGGGATGGGGGAAACGAGGTCCAAGTTGCACTTTTAATTTATTTTAGTTGTACTTTCAACTTGTTATAGTTGTCATTATCGATCACATGTAATTTTAGCTATAAATTTATATAACTCAGTCATAAATATGTGCAACCATATTTAATGGTTTATATCTTGGCCTTTAGATATAGAAAAAATCGTTTAATTAATTTATTTTTTAAAAACATTTAATCAATAGGCAGTCCTAAGTTGGCTGCCATCCCATCTTTGTGCTGATTCCGCAATCAAGCTGGCAAGTACACGGGCATGAGTTACAAGGAAGCGTACGATAATGTGATCAAGGTGCATGCGTCCATCCGAAGCTGCGGCGTTGGCAAGGTACACAATTCATGCACGCTATGTGATCTGAGAATCAGGAATTGTATTATTGTAATGCTTATTAGTTGTATTAGTTGTTTGTTTGGAATACAGGGTGGATGCTGTGGCATTTACGGAGCCAATTGCCCTGAGTGGGTTATCAGTATTCAGTATGCAGGTATAATCCATATATGATCACTATTGTACAGGACGCAAAATTAGAAACAATCGATGGCTCTTGACTTGACTGGATGTTACTGAGTTGACACTGCAATCACATTACTTTGTTTGTTGCAGGCTTTAAGTGGTATCATGTGTGTTTAAACCAAATTGTAGACCTCAACCTTAAATGCCCAAGAGAACTCTTTTAGTTACAAGTCGTACACAGTTTCCCTCTCCTGGCAGAAGAAATAGTGTAGTTATTCAGTAGCCAGCCTTTATGTTTATACATCAATAGGTGACTAAATTTTTGTTAGTATACAACAGCACTATATTCTAAATTTCGAATATCATTTGAACTCATTTCTCATTAAATTCATTCATCTATGGAAACTTTCCTTTCACAGCATGATTTACACCCTTCTCAACCATCTGCTTGTTAGATCCTACAGCTCTCCTAGTCTGCCTGCTTTGATTTTATTGTAACTTGAATTGCCAAATTAGTTTTGTCTTAATTTATTGTTCACACCCATATTAATTAATTTTGGTCTGGTTTGAAGGCTCTATGTAATCATTTCTTTCTATATAATTGATACTGACTAAGGAACATTAACTCTTATAAAGCAAGACATGTATGAAGCAACATCATCAGTAACTTTTAGTCAATAGATCGCATTGGTATAATAACGGTTAGATCAAGAAATTACTTATCTATCTAAATCAATAATTGGTTAGTTATCCTTTCAATTCACCACTCCTATATTACCCCTTGCTCCACCACACACCCACACATGACACCATTAACCATTCTGCACCTAGCACCATGTTTTCCCCTCCCAAGTCCCAAAGATAATACTAACTTACCTTTTTTTAAATACAGCTCAAATATTACTCAAGACATGACCTTTGTTTTATTAT
Source organism: Oryza meyeriana var. granulata (assembly GCA_003991445.1). NCBI lineage: Eukaryota > Viridiplantae > Streptophyta > Magnoliopsida > Poales > Poaceae > Oryza > Oryza meyeriana. The sequence continues at coordinate 183,897 of RYFJ01000509.1, read as the reverse complement.
GGATAATTAGATAGCAGACTAGGCACAATTAACCCAAACCCGTCTTCTAAATCTTACATTTTCAGAACATTCTTGAGTTAGAAGGAGAGAGATGCAATCTATCTAATTGCAACTATATCCATATTACAAATGAAAATTAATGTTCATATATCATAACAATACACAATGATGCTTTGAAAAAATAAACCATAAATTGTTTTGTTATAATGGAAGCTATACGTGAAGCTACATTTTCCATTATGGATGAAGCTACATTATTATCCATTTTGTACTTATATAGTGTTCCGCTTAATTGTTTAGAACTTTGATTTTGTTATGATGATAAAATCTAACAAATTAAATCCCATGGAAAGGTGCGAGTAGGGGTGAAAATGAAGTGGATTCACATAGATAATGGTCTTATCATACCCTACACCATATTCTGTTTAGCGGATCCGGGTTTGGTGTGGATGTGGATGGCGGATATGGTACGGAGTCGGATCGGACTCGGCTTATAAGCGGATCATAATTATCGGATAGTACGTATATAAATAAACAATAGAAGAAAGACAATAATATACAACTTAGCACCAAACAATGAGGCCAATTAGGCTCTAAACTCACGAGAGAATCTCGAAATTAAAAAAGATAGATGAGCCACTTGAATTGACTATGATGGTATATGGTTCAACCATATAGTGTGGTCATATAGTCCAGAAAATCGGATTATCCAAATAGCACTTCGTCGGGTAATACTCATAAAAAATCAGATGATCCGTATTTATCGGATTTTAGGAATACCATAACCTAATCCACATTCGCCAGATTGTAGAAACTACTTACCATACCTCACTTTTGTCGGATTCAGAGCTAATAGGATTGGAAACTATCCAATCTATTTTCATCCCTAGGTGCAAGGTATCATCTAGTTGAAGTAATTTTTGGTTCCAATCCTCATTCATACAACATAGTTGCTAGAGTTAATAATAATGGAATGGTTGGAAAGTTTCCAAGAGGTATAACCTCTTGTTGATTTTCCTATAGAATTGACCATAGAAATGCAATTCTATGAAAAATTTCCTATCTTCTAATGAATCAAAGATCCATTAGAAAAAATCCTAAAGAATTCAAATCCTCCAAAACCACTTTGCCCAATCCTCCAAATCGAAGGGCCCCTGAATGGATGTATATCCTTTATTGCACAACAGCTACTCCCTCTTTCCCAAACTAAGTGGAAAATTCATTGCATACTTAAAAAAAAGGTTAGTTGTGAGGTAAAAAGACCAAAGAACCCTCACTAATAGAAAAGTTATTGGTGGATCGGTAGTTATGATGTACTGAAGAGATAAAACTTCTTGATTTAGAGCAAGAATAGATAAGAGAATATAATCAACTTATTTAAGGATAAAATTTTAAACTCTAGAAATTTATTTATTTTGAAATAGAGGGAATACCTAGATTCTCCATATACAGATTCGACGGGTCTGGAGATGGCATGATAAACGTGTCTAAATTTGTCGAGCTTATTCAGAGGTTAGAGTTAGTGGGCTTTCAGATCTTATCCTTCATGACAGGCCCAGTCTATATGGCTTTCAAATGAAAAGAAACTAAATTCACAGTCATCCTTTTGGGCCTTCTGAATTCCTTTTTAAACTGCGGCCTTCTGAATTGTTAACTCCGGCTGCTAGGCCCAGTATGTGTAGCAGTGAACCATAACTCCGTTTGTAGCTTGCTATGTTTTTTAGGAAACACAGTGAACAAATTGCAAACGTTAATATACGTGCACAATACCCAACCTTATAAATGCACATACACACCCTATCACCATGAGTACCTATGATTAGACCGATATATTTTAATATTAACAAAGTCGCCATATGCCTTATTATCGACAGATACATTGTCTGACCGTAAATATAAGCACATATATCAAGTCTGGGATTTAAACTTAGGTAGATAGATTCTACCCAGAAAACTAACCAGCTGAGCTACGTTTAGTTCACTCTTATCTTTGTTTTTAGCTGTTGCAGAAAAGGGATTGTTCAATGCCTGTCATTTTGGTTGATAAATTACATTAAAGCTACTTATTTTCTGGGACATCCTTTCATATCATTTCATCTCATTTTTCTTAACACAAAAGTATTTCAACTTGTCATGAAAACGGTAGATATGGAATCAATGTAGGAGTACAAACCTTATCAACATAATCCATAATCCATCGTATAATAATTAAAAAGGGCTACATTTTCACAGAAGAAACATTCAATCGTTCTAAACCGGAAGAAATGTTGTCTGAACAAGACATCCGTGTTCCGTGATCTGCCCATTTTGCAGAACAGAAGGATTGCTTGTCAGCCGATCTCGGTCAACCGAAAATTCAACTGACAGTATAGAGTTTATGCCATATTTGAAACGCGTGGATTTCCTATATATTCCGGTAGAAATTGACGAATTGCCAGCAATTATACTCCTATACAGTTGCCAGAGAAGAAAACGTATCTCTCCATCTCTGATATCCCATAAACAAACAGTGTCTGTCTCACGTGCTGCAGATTCGTATAATACCAGCTACACACATCCTTTTTTTTAAAAACAATATACACGTCCTTCTGATCTGTATTTTTACTTAATGTGCCATGGAACCACTTGTCCATGGCGTCATTAAAAAGGCACAAATGACAATATATTCACCAAACACTTAACTGAAGATGTGATGCAAGTAGTGTCAGTACTTTCTGAACAATTAACCGTTCAGTTAGCTGTTGTTGGTGTCCATGCGGTCCATGCTGTCAAGTCGGCAGCGTTCAATGATGTACTGCTGCTAACAAGTCGGCACTGTCAATGGCTCAATGTGCATGTATTACTGCTGTAATTATTTGACAACCTAAAGTGGACAATTTAGTGGTAGCGCCTTTCAGGAAGGACAACGTGAAAATTGCTTTAGTAGGTAATAGTACACATGCATAGTTGACTCCTAGGTTGAAATAGCTACCTATGTGATAATCGCCTCTCGGCAGTAGTACTAAAGCAATAGTACACATGCATGGTTGACTTTTAGGTTGAAATAGCTAATCGCCTCATAGACAGTAGCCGCTAAATTTATACTTAAAAATAGCTAAATTTTAAAATGGAGTAGTAGTGGTCTATATATGTTTTTCTTAAGAACCAAGGTCATTCATATTACATTTTAGATCTACATATAAATTAGCGTAATGAAAACATTAACATAAGAAATTTTAGAGAGTGACGCTAATAATTATTTGGTCAGTACATGGAACCATCAACATACTGTGATATCAGTATACTGTTAGGGTGGTTTGGAACGTCTGCTCTCATGAGGACATTCATGGCCATGATAATTCTGTTCCGATACATGGCAGTTATGTACGATTCCTCCACTTAAAACTGGTATACACCAAGTGGCGTTCTATTCCTGCCACGATACTAGTCAATACCGGATGTTCCGGTCCATTCCGGTCATTCTGGTATCGGACCAAAATTGAGTTACCACTTGTTTGAATCAAGTTCAAATGCACAATCTAATAACTGCATCACTTAAACTTGCTTTTGAACTATGAGCAAAACACAAGATCTTAAACTCGGAGTAACTAGAAAATTATATACTTATAATTAAACATAATATTGATAAGTTTATGAGAACTGTTATACAACATTCAGCACGTTATTTAGTCTAATCAGCGTGTCTTAGAAGTCCCTGTCATGCTCCCCTCTCCTTTCCACTCCCCTCCCTTCCTCTTTTAGTGTAAAAAAAATTACTCCCACTTTTAGTCACTAGCCTCTCCGCCGGTCTTATCTCGTTTCCTCTCCACCCACTCCTTGTCTACTTTGTCCTCTCTTCACCCTAGCGTAAAAACTTTATCCCCTCACTTCCCTCCCCTCCTAAGACTCCTTCTCTTTCCCCTTTTTCTACTTGAGTAATTTTTTTACATTAGATGGACCTTCCGCACTCATCGGCTCTCTACTTGTCCCTCTCCCTTACTCCCACATAAAAACTTTATCTCCTCCCCTCTTGTCCCCTTCTCTGCCCTCCCCTACTCGAGTATATTTTTTTTTACATTAGAAGAAGCGGGTGTAGGGTAAAAGGATGGAAGCGATGGGGACGGGTGGAGAGCCCAACAACAGAATTAGTATCCAGAGTAAAGCTAGGGTAATTTTTTTTGTAATGGAAGGAGAGTGAGACTAGGAGAGAGAGTGAGGAGAGTGGAACAGAGAACCAATATTTGAGGTAAAGTTGGAGTGATTTTTTTGCAATGGAAGGAGAGTGAGATGGGAAAGGGGGTAAGGAGAGCGAGACAGAGTAATTCTATAAGACATGCTATTTATTAAATAACACACACCGTACTCTACCGTAAATTTATATTAATTTATTAGACCCAAAATAATATACCATTATCGCTCGATACCAAAACATTCCATTTAAGGAGACAAACCGAAATAGCCTCTGAAATAGAATCGGTAACCTTTGCTCATGATCAATGGCAAATCCTCTAAAATCCACCATTATCATTCCTAACTTAAGCAATGCTTAAACTAAACAACATGCTTAAAACGTTGTAAAATTTTTTTCCATCAACCGCCCTTAATTGACTAATATGGTGTTCGGCAGTGCTTTTTTTAGTTTAAATAAGCCGACACGTAAAACGAGAAATGTTATTAGCACATAATTAATTAAGTATTTACTATTAAAAACTTAAAACATAGATCTATTTGTTTTTTAAGCTACTTTCATATAGAAATTTTTTGTAAAAAATACAACGTTTATTATTTTAGAAAATATGCGCACGGAAAACAAGAAAAATAGTACTGAAATCAAAATAAGCCACTACCAAAACGTGCTACCGAACACTAGCTAAATCAAAATAAGCCACTACCAAAACGTGCTGCCCAACGCTGCCTAAGACTGTGTTCGGCACAGCTTATTGAAAGGTAGGACTACCCAACACCACCTAAATCCATTCCATCCAGCGAACGCGTTACCGCGGAACAACACATCGAAGAATCCGCCCGCCTACCTTCGAAACAACACCACGTTTTACCCACTCCCCCCTCCAAAGCCCCAAACCCCACATCCCCGTGGGCCCCACCAACCCCACCCTCCATACATACACCCGCACGCGCTCCCCTACTCCGGCCAGCCCAGCGCGCCTCCCCCTCCTCGTTTCCATCGCCACCGCCACCCGCCACCCGCCACCTCCGCCGCCGCGATGCAGAGCCTCCTCCTCCCCACCGCGGCTGCCCCGACAGCGGCTGCCCCCCGGAGCAGCCGCCGTGGTCTCCCAGGCCGCGTCTCCGTCTCCGTCCGCACCTCCGCGGCGGCGGGGGCGGCGGCGCCGAGGAGGGAGACGGATCCGAGGAAGCGGGTGGTGATCACGGGGATGGGGCTGGTGTCCGTGTTCGGGAACGACGTGGACGCGTTCTACGACCGGCTGCTGGCCGGGGAGAGCGGGGTGGGCCCCATCGACCGCTTCGACGCCTCCACGTTCCCCACCCGCTTCGCCGGCCAGATCCGAGGGTTCTCCTCCGAGGGCTACATCGACGGCAAGAACGACCGGAGGCTCGACGACTGCATCCGCTACTGCATCGTCAGCGGCAAGAAGGCGCTCGAGTCCGCCGACCTCGCCCACGGCTCCAGCTCTATGGACAAGGTAACAAAATCTCGTTACCTTGATCTGTCAACATCTTGCTGACGCTACTATGCTAGTGCAGTGATCCTTTCAAAGTTTTTCGACTAATAGACGTATGAGATTTCGGTGTGTCCTGGCGTTTAGCACTTTTGATAGAACAGATGAAGTGAAGAAGCTGGTTCTTTAGGGATTTTCCCATTTTTGTGATCGCTGAGGATATTAAGAGTTCTAGTATCAACGCAACAAGTGAAATAGGCAATGTAGCAAGCCATGCATACATGTTAACATGTGTGTGTATACTATCATAAAGAAGGTTGTTGAGAGTATGTATTTTAGTTGGGCACGCAAGGATTATATTGGGGTGTCTGTTTTAAATTGCTGTCAGTTATCAATGCAACGCAGGTGGATTCATTTCAAGTTTAAAAATATTAGTTCAACAATATGGAGGTTTTGTATGGAGGAAAACGAAAAAAAAAGAACTGTTTTTGCATTTGATTATTCTCTTTCATTTTTACCATTTTTGTGATGTAGAATTATTTTCAAATCACACCCTTTTGGGTCCACGTTTCATTGGTTTGCAGTTAGCAATAGGAGTAGCTTCATCAGCTCCATTTATTATACTCTACTATATTTTTTTTTCATCATTGATACTTCGGGTGAAAGAATATTTGGTGCTAATAAGTAAATGTTCTCTCGTTACAGATTGATACTACGAGGGCTGGTGTACTTGTGGGCACTGGCATGGGTGGACTTACAGTGTTTTCTGACAGTGTTCAGAATCTTATTGAGAAGGGGCACAGAAAGATAACTCCATTCTTCATACCGTATTCCATAACTAACATGGCATCTGCCCTTCTTGCAATGGACATTGGTTTCATGGGTCCAAACTACTCTATCTCAACTGCCTGTGCTACCTCGAACTACTGTTTCTATGCTGCAGCAAACCATATTCGCAGAGGCGAAGCTGATGTGATGATTGCTGGTGGCACTGAAGCCGCAATTATTCCGATTGGTGTTGGTGGGTTTGTCGCATGTAGAGCACTTTCACAGAGGAACGATGACCCAAAAACTGCATCAAGGCCTTGGGACCAAGACCGTGATGGTTTTGTCATGGGTGAAGGAGCTGGAGTACTGGTATGCCCTATGAACATATTCAAGTTTTGTGTTTTCACTCTGTTAGACATCTTCTAATCATTTAATTCTGTCAAATTGAAATAGGTCATGGAGAGCCTAGAACATGCAATGAAGCGTGATGCACCAATAATTGCAGAGTATTTAGGGGGTGCTGTGAACTGCGATGCTTACCATATGACTGACCCAAGATCTGATGGCCTTGGTGTTTCGTCTTGTATTAAGCAAAGTCTCGAAGATGCTGGCGTTGCACCCGAGGAGGTAATCCAAATATTACACCCTTAAAGAGCATTCTTGTTTATTAGTAATTCTGTTGCTCATAAAATTGTATGCTTTTCTGACATGGCAATTGCATGTAGTCCGTAAATTATGATTTTAAATTTTTAATTGGTGTGATTTGGCTGTTTTGTGTTAGGATTCCTACATTTTATTATGCCAGCAATTTTTAACACCAATTCCAACCATTTTGCCATTAAAAAAAAGGGTTCCTGTTTGATGTTCTAGAATTGATGTTTTCAGTATGAGCTCTGATTGATATCCTGTATTTTCTTTATAATCATTGTGGTGCATTTTAGTGTAAGTTGTACGGTGTTGTTTGGGCCAATAATTTGATGAAGTTTCATGTGTCTGGGTAAATCACACACGTTTATTGCAGGTTAACTACATAAATGCTCATGCAACATCTACCCTAGCTGGTGATCTGGCAGAGCTGAACGCCATTAAGAAAGTCTTCAAGGACCCATCAGGGATGAAAATAAATGCAACCAAGGTGCTTTTTATGTCCCATATGTGTTTTATTTACTTCCAAGTTCAAGGAAACTGTACATTGCCATCCTAATACAATCCTCCATTTGCAGTCCATGATCGGACATTGCCTTGGTGCGGCAGGTGGCATGGAAGCCATTGCAACCGTTAAAGCTATAACCACTGGATGGGTCCATCCAAGCATAAACCAGTTCGTAAGTATCATTTTAAAATATTATGTTGCTAATTTAGCTGGCCAGCCCGTAGAAACCTGAAAGGCACATTATGGCTAGAAAAACTAAGAGCTACATTCCTGTTAACCACAGAACCCAGAGCCAGCGGTTGAATTTGATACGGTAGCTAACGCAAAAAAGCAACATGAAGTGAATGTTGGTGAGTACCAATGTCTGCTGTCTACAGTATTACTCCACCATCTTCCTATTTCCTCTTCCTTATATTTGTTTTGTGTTACTATACAGGTATCTCAAACTCCTTTGGATTTGGAGGTCACAACTCAGTTGTAGTATTTGCACCATTTAAGCCTTAATGTGTTGCATATTTCGCAAATTTATTCGGGAAGTTCTGAGTTATTTTGCTTGTCTTTTCTTTTGGGGAAGCAACTGTTGATTTGACAGCCGGCAACGTTACAATGAACTGGATCTGGGATTCATTACATTTTAGGCACTCCCATCTAACATTAAATTGAGAGAGCTCTGTATAACGTTGTTTTGCATAATTTGCAATTGATTCTCCCTACCTCTGTATAATGTAAAAGGTGGGAATTTCTAGAGTTGTCATGTAGAAGCACAGTTAGATTTCCTGATGAAAAGACATGCATGAGCCAAAGAATCGCTTGTGTAATTTGTACTACCTGGTCTAGGGAAGATGTTTACCGCCGTATTTTTTTTGGTGTTCAAATGTTCAGTATGCCAAGTGTCCATCTGGTGGAATAAAAGGTCTTCAGTTTTCCAGACGCTTACCTTGCTCGATTTATACCTTGGTATGATGAAATGAAAGATTTGCACCCTGAATGTGTACACTTTATTTTTCGGAGATTTGATGTACCTACTGATCGGTTTTTCTTCATCTCATCGAGCTGACAGCGGCTATTGCGGCTTGCCGGCGTCTATGATGTAAACACCGAATATTCCGACCGGTTTAGCAATGATATGATATCTATACCCTATTTTCTGTGAAAGAAAAAAAAGAGCGTAGGGCTAGGTCCTACCTATAAACTGTATGTTTTTCTTTTATTTTTTCCTTTAAGTAGTTTATATCGGTAGTTCTTAAACTTGTTTGGAGCTCTTATCATAGTCCTTAATCTTAAAAAAATATAGATATAAGCCTTTAAGGCTGTGTTCGGCACAGCTAAAGTAACGGCTTATTTAAGCCGCATGTAAAATGAGAAACGTTATTAGCACGTGATTAATTAAGTGTTTACTATTAAAAACTTGAAAAATAAATCGTTTTGGAAAGCGTGCGCGCGGAAAACGAAAGAAAAAAAGTTAGAAAAAGTAGTGAAAAAGAACAGGACCTAAACTTATTAAATATATCACTAGAGGTCTAAATTTGTCATGAATGCAGCCGGGAGTTCGATGGCATGCCACGTTGCAAGGGTGCTTGAGCGTCGGTTTATTCTTAAGAAAAAAAACCCCTTCTTTCATCCATCGGTTCAAATTCGAGGAAAACCACTGCTGGTCGGCTCTGGTCACCGCCCTTGTGAGCTCCAACCAACGTCGCCTCAATTGCAAGCGACGAACACGAGACAAAGGGGATCTGGTGTGAATATAATTTGGATTATTGTAACAGCCCTAAAATTGATTTAATTTTAAAATCGTTTTTATTTTTTGTATTTTTAAAAATTCATGTCGACTTTTCCATTTTGTTCTATTCTAAAAACCGTTTTTTTTCTCGTATTTCTTTCTCCTTTTCTTTTCTTTTATTTTCCTCAGGAGTGCAATCTATCAATCCATCCATCCCAAAACTCTAGCGGATAAGTCCGCTTTATCATCGGGCCACCGACCTATTTTTCTTCCGCTCCTTATTGGTCCGTTTTTCTCTGACCGATCCGCTTTATTTCGGCCCAACCTCAAGCCGATCCATCCAGCCCAACTCCCTCCACCGCCTCTGCCGTAAGGCAGAGCACAGCTCTGTCGGCTGCCTTGCCGTCGTCTCTCCCGCCATCGCCACGCAGCTGCTTGCTGCTGCATCACCGCCCACGTGTCAGCTTCCTTCTCAGCAACCCCGAAGCCTCCTCAGAGCTCAACACCGCTCGAGCTTAGCCTCAGCTAGCCGCCTCCCCTGTTCCTCTCTCTATCTCCCTCTGTAAGCCTCCTCGTCGGACGTCACCAACACGAAAAAGAACTGCCATCGCCTCCTCTTAGACCCTCCAGAAGCCGCCCCGACCTCCGTGCATCTGTTCACCGTCGCCGGAGACGAATAGGGCCGGAGACCTAGCTCGGCCGTCGGGAGAAAATCCCAAAATTCGCCACCACCATCGTTTCTCGCTCCAAATTCAGATCGCCATCATCTTCTCTGTATCCAGGTGCCCCTTTCCCCTCTCCTTCCCCGGCGAGACCGCCGCCGGGAGCTCGCCGGTGCGGCCCGCGCCGCGCCGCCCTGCTCTGCCCCCTGCCGGCCGCACAGCGCCCTGCCGCTGCAGCCACCCCCACGCCTAGATGCCACCACCTTCGGCCTTCCCATGTCACCCTGTTGCTCCCCGACCACCGCGCTCCGCCGCCTGCTCGCTGGAGCGCCGCCGCCACAGGATGCCGCCGCCGCCTTCCTCAGTCTGCTGCCGCCAGCCTCGCCGCCGGCGTTCCAGCCTCGGGGACCCACGGGAATGGACTCTCCACACCTTGGGGACCCCGGAACCGGCCCCTGTTGGCCGCCTCGCCACCTCCCTCACCGCCGGTGCCTGAGAACCGCCGCCGCCCCCTGAGAACCACTGAAGACCGAAAGAAAAACCGACCGACCTCTTTTTCCTTTAGAAAAATAATTCCGAAAATCTTTTATTCTCTGGTTAGACTGGTTCAGTGACCATTTGACCTCAAAACAAAAATCCGAGACCTATTTCTGACTCTTTGAATTATTCCTTGAATTATTCTGAATCCATTCGTGACAGTTTTGTCGTGATCCGAGCAAATGTTAATGCAACCCTAATTTTGGCTTTAGGGTTTCCGTTTGTCGCGATTCTAGAAAAATCCTAAATTTCCTCCATAATTCCTATTTTTTATATCTCATGCACTTTATGAGTTTTTGGCATTTATTTAGAGTTATTCGCTTATTTATTTTTATTTATGTATTGATAGATCCCGTCGTAGCAGATTCGATCGAGGAGTTCGAGTTTGCAGCTGACACATACGTCTTTATAGCCGTAGGAAGAGACGAGTGGAACTACGCTGATCCTGAAGGCAAATTACGCATCCTTTGAAAATAATTAAACTTAATCTAGAGCTAGGTCATATTTTAGATAGAGTACTATTTTGAAGTACTTAAATAGGATGCATGCGTTAATTTTTTAAAGTATTTTGAAATAGAGAACACCTCTATGTTGTTATGAATATATTGTCATGTCTTGAATTGAGCCTGAAATATACCTTTAATAACTTTAGTTTAATCTTGTTTATTACGATAATTTTAATTATCTTGTGAGCTATCATTTTGTGTAATTAATTTGGAAGTAAATGGTTTATGTAAAGCTTTTAAGGACATAATCCCTTGTGCCAGTATAAGTGGCATTGTCTATCCGTACGATCGAGGTATTCGGATCTAGTGTACACTGTTCCGGTGAATTGAACTTCTGTAGCCTTTTGGTGTGTATTGGCAATTTAGGCTTTAACGTGTGTAATGGCCACTGAGTGAGATGAGATTGTTTAAATATGTGAGTGTAGGTGCTACGGTGCTCTTTGCGATCTTTGAGAACTGCGTGTTCCTTCTAGTCGTGCAATAGTGGGTGGACGAGTCGTCGGGTTGGTGCACACCCTCGCGAAGGCCAAGTTGGGGCCAACAGACGCCTTGTCCTATAACTTGCTAGGAAAAACAGAGATGAACTTGGAGCAGTTGTATACTTTGTTATCTCAACTCTGATTAGGTTAGGGTATCGTGCGGGTAAAGCTAGACAGACGCTGCATAGTCGTTTGGTATTCGAATACGCCGTGCTCCCGGTTAATGGAGATATGTCTATGGGTGAATCCAAAGTAATGGCATAAGTAGGCTTGAAAGTATAGTTTGAATTTGAAGTATAATGACATGAAATGATGAACCCTTTAAAATTAAACCTGTTAATAAAATGGGATAATTGTGAACTACTGATAAGGCTTAGAATGAAGCTTATTCCCTTCCTTATTATATCCTGTATTAGTATAAGTTTCCCTGCATGGCTTGTAGAGTAGTTGCGTACTCAGTCTTGCTTATTTTTGGGCTCTAGCTGGTCAGGAGGAAGTTGCAGGTGAAGTCGAGGAAGCTGTCGATCCGTAGGACTGGGACGAAGACGAAGGTTTCGAGTTCTAGGTCGACTCTACGCTCAGGCCGTTCCTGTGATGCAGAGTTACGTCTTTTGGTTGTATGTGTATGGCCATAGGCCCGTCGTGTGCATGTGTTGAGTCTGGGTTGTAATAGAACCTTGTCGGTTTGTATAATTAATCGAAATTCTGTTTCTGTATCATTCTACGTGTAACTAAACTTCATGGGCGGTTACGTGTGTTGTGGGATATTTGGACCCCCTCCGAACAGTCCCCATAGGAGTAGTATCGGAGCCAGGCTTAACTGTAGGTTGACCTAGGTTGGTTAGGAAGTGTTTGAAAATCTATTTTAAAAATTTGAAAAGTTGCAAAAATAGGTTATTCTTCTAATTGGCTTCCTTCTGCCTTGTTCTGTTTTCTCGTCTATTTCTTTCTTCTTTCCTTGATCTAGTTTTGAAAAGTTTTGGTTGATCTTTTCTCCACCCTATTCAAGGTTCGGTTAGTTGGTTAGTGCGTAATAGGTACGATTCGGTGATCTCGGGAGTGAAGTTGCTTTGGAGAGGAGCGTTGAAGTTCGATAGCTTCGTTAAGTTAGGGTTGACGATAGTTTATGTTGACCTATGCCAGTCGATGGTTTGCTCATCCTGTAGAACGTGGAGTCATGTATTGTATTTGCGAAAGGACCATCCTGTTGTTTCATGTAACCTCTTGGGGTTACGTGGCACTCGATGTGCTATTGCGTCTTTTCCTTTTTACAAGAAAAACCCTAAACATGACTCTATTTGTCATTCCCTGCTACTTTGTTGCTTCTTTATTTCATGCTTTTCTAGTCTAAGTCTATTCAGTCTTTCCTTATTACACCTTAATTAACGTTTTATAATGAAAAACCCGTTGCAGGCCTAAGTAAAGGGACAAGATGTCAGGAACATATGAAAATGGCAGTGCAGGTGAGCAGCGGCTAGAAAATTTGATTGATCTCGCAAGGGTGATGTAGATGATGGATCAAAACTATAGCAGGCTTTTTGAGCAAGTTATTAGTAGGATGCCACAACCAGGTGTTGCCACTGTTGAAGGATCAACCATGGGATCAAGGTGGATAGATTTTTAGAGGACCAAGCCACCGACATTTTTCTTCAGCCCCAAAGCCATTAGCAGCAAATGGCTGGCTGATGGATGTTGAGAGGAAGTTGAACACAGTCCAGTGCACTAATCGAGAGAAGGTTCTGTATGCTTCTCATCAGCTTAGTGGTCCAGCTGCAATATGGTGGATTAATTTCCAAGCTGTCCATCCTGACAAGGAAACCATCACCTGGAAGGAATTCTCAGAGGAGTTCAGGAAGGTGCACATTCCAGAAGGATTGATTGTAGCCAAGATGAAGGAGTTCAGAAACCACACTCAGAATGGGAAACCAATTGCATAATATGATGATGAGTTCTAGCGCCTTGCACGCTATTCTCCTGATGATGTGAATACAGAGAAGAAGAAGGGGGTGTGGTTTGTCGAAGGCCTAGATGAACCAATCAAGTATAAGCTTGCCGGTGTGGACTACAAGGATATGTCAGAGCTACTCAACAAGGTCATGTTGATTGAGCACAGGAAGAAAGAATTGGAGGAAATCCGCAAGCGCAAGGCCCCGCAGCAGATGAAGCCTTCTTCTAGTGCCCAAGGCCAAGGATGATGATACTAGTAGTACCACCTCGGTGTTTTCCGCCACAAATGCTAAGGCCTCCAATGCCACAGAGACAACAGTATTATGGTGGAAATCAGTACCCAGCAAGCAATTTTTCAAAGGAATGTTATCATTGCAAGCTAGTGGGACACATTTGTCCACAAGTTAGAGCAAGAGCCCAGAGTGCTATCCCACGTGTCGTGCTGCAGAACCAAAATGTGGCAGGACGTGGAGCAGGAGTACCCAATCGTGGAGGAGCAGTGCCAAACCGTGGAGGACAAGTTGGAGCTGTTGCAGGATGAGGACGACCTAACCCTGGAGTTAGTCAGGGAAGGGTCAATCATGTTTCAGCCAAAGATGCCACTGGAGCTACGGACATTATGCTTGGTATGTTTCCTGTTAACTCAGAGCCCGCTTTGGTTTTATTTGATCCAGGTGTTACACATTCTTTCATTTCTTTGGCTTTCATTAAGAAGTGTGGTTTAAGCCTAGTAGTTTTAAATAATACCCATGTGATCCATGCCCCTGGATCAAACATGAAGTCCTAGTTTAAGTGCTCCAATATAGAAATTAAGATAGAAGGAGTTGTGTTTTTAGCAGATCTTATGCTACTGGAAATACAAGGATTGGATGTTATACTGGGAATGGATTGGTTGCATAAGGATAAGGGAAAGATGGATTGTGAGAATAAGATCATTAGTTTGGTTAATATTCAAGGGAAGAAAGTAGATTTCAGAGCCAAGAGACCATTGTTGCCACCATTGCCACAGTCACTAAATACTATGGTTGCAAAAGGAGTTGAGAAAGTACCAGTGGTTAATAAGTTTCTAGATGTCTTCCCAACAGTTGCCAGGAATGCCTCCAGAAATAGAAGTTGAGTTCTCTATCAAGCTGAAACTAGGAACCAAACCCATAGTGAAGACAATGTACCGTATGGTTGCATCTGAGTTAAAGGAGTTGCAGAAGCAGATTGATGAGCTGGAAGGGAAAGGTTTCATAAGGCCAAGTATGTCAGAATGGGCTTCCGCAATGCTATTTGCTAAGAAGAAAGATGGCACATTAAGGATATGTGTGGATTATCGAGCACTTAATGAAGCAACTATCAAGAACAAATATCCATTGCCAAGAATTGATGATCTGTTTGATCAACTGAAGGGAGCTAAGGTGTTTTCGAAGATTAATCTGAGATCAGGGTACCATCAGTTGAGAGTTAGAGAAGAGGACATACCGAAGACTGCATTTATTACTAGGTATGGGTTATATGAGTTTATTGTGATGCCATTTGGAGTGACCAATGCACCTGCAGTTTTCATGGGACTGATGAACAAGACCTATGGATTACCTTGATAAGTTTTTAGTAGTTTTTATAGATGATGTCCTTATATACTCCTGAGAACATGAAGAGCATTTGAGGCTAGCTTTGGAA
Source organism: Oryza meyeriana var. granulata (assembly GCA_003991445.1). NCBI lineage: Eukaryota > Viridiplantae > Streptophyta > Magnoliopsida > Poales > Poaceae > Oryza > Oryza meyeriana. The sequence continues at coordinate 168,839 of RYFJ01000509.1, read as the reverse complement.
AGATTAAGGGAACAAAAGTTCTATGCCAAGTTCTCCAAGTGTGAGTTCTGGATGAAGGAAGTGCACTTTCTAGGCCATATCATCACTACAGAAGGAGTAAAAGTGGACGTAGAGAAAGTTAAGGCTGTATCAGAATGGGACCAACCACAGACAGTGAAGGATATCCGAAGTTTTTTGGGAATGGTAGGATATTATCGACGCTTCATTGAAGAATTTTCTAAGATAGCAAGGCCTCTCACCAACCTCTTTAAGAAGGATGTGCCATTTGAATGGACAGATAAATGTGAGAAGAGTTTTTAAGAGCTCAAAGCAAGGCTAACAATTGCTCTAGTGTTGGCTTTGCCTGACAATAAAAAGGATTTTTTGTAAAATCATTGTCATGATTAATATTTTGTGATCGAATAATTGGCTTTGTAAATTATTTATTTAATGAAAATTTGTTAAAAAATATAAGTCGATGGTGGTGTGAGTGTGTGTGGCTAATGCGAGTCAAGTTAGGAAAGAACTTGTGTTCGGATATAGTTTCTTTGTTTTTGTATGTGTAGGTGAGTCTTGAGGCCTCAGGAGTATTGTCGGTGATGGATCGGGAGTCGACTTGGGAGAAGTTGATGTCCGGATGATCGGGAGATCACGCGGGATACTAAAGGCTAGAGATCAATGCACGTGGAGGTGAAGATTCCACATAGCATATATGAAGAATTATGTGCGTATGGAAAGAGGAGTTGAGTCCTACTTGGATTATGAGTGGAGTCTTAGTAGGATTAGGAGTTCTACTCCTAATTTGTATAGGAGGTTTTAGGTATAAATAGATGAGGGGTTAAGCCCCTAGAGTCATAACTTTTTGGAAGAGAGAAAAGTTAGGGTTTAGTTTTGAGAGAGGAGTACTTTGTATGCACTTTGTAGACACATCTTGATGCAATAAAGTTGATTTACTTTCAATAGTTTCGTTGAGTTGTGTTCTTTGTTCGTGGGGGGCTAGATTGGCGGCATCAAGGTGATCGGACCGGTGGTAGGTATGCAATCAGACCGGTGGTATACGGCAGTGCATTGCAACTTCATCCAGGTCAGAGGTTTCTTTTATTTCCGCTAAAAGATTTCATTGTTTGGTTTTTCCTACCATTCACCCCCTCTGGTAGGTTTGGTTCTTGTATTCGATCTTATAATTTTCAGGTCTATTGTGACGCTATTATTCAAGGAGTTGGTTGTGTTTTAATGCAAGAAAGAAGAGTAGTAGCCTATGCCTCTCGTCAACTCCGACAACATGAGCAGAACTATCCAACACATGATCTTGAATTGGCAACAGTTGTGCATGCACTGAAGATTTGAAGACATTATTTAATGGGAAATAAGTGTGAAATGTCCACAGATCACAAAAGTATATTTTCATTTTTAATATTTACATATCTAGGCGTTTTTATGACATGACAGACGGCCATCGGGCCGTCTTCTATTTTACAGGCGGCCCCCTTGCCACCTTCTTGGAGGGCAGTTTTTGCCGGGTAGGGGGCTACCTGCAAAATCGGCAGCACACTGCGTGCACTATTTTACAGGCGGCCCCCTTGCCGTCCTCTGGGAGGATGGTTTTTGCCCGGCTAGAGAGCCGCCGACATAAATGTCGGTCACTCGGCCGGGGGAAGGGTGCCGCCTGCAAACAGGGCAAAAAAGGGCCTTCCTCAGGGCAATTTTTTGGCAACTGGGTATAAAACCCCCCTCTCAGCTGCCCAAAAATTCATTAAATTTCCAAAAATTCCAGAAAAAGAAGAAGAGAGGGCTGAAAGGGGAGGCGAAGGAAAGTGGCAAAGCCCTACCGGTTTGTGGACTCGTCTACATGTAAAACCTTTTGTCCCTTTGCAATTTCCATTCGTACTGATGAAGTGATGTAGTTTTTGTAGTATTGTAGTAGTTACGTGTATCGTACGATATGAAAATAAATTATTCCGTTCGTAGATCCGTAGTTTCGTTGGTATTTAAAATTTTTTGTAACTTATTAAACATTGTAATTTTTTCAGACAAATTACACGGTATTAGATCTGATGAGCATGTTGGTACATAGTTTAACTCCATTTTTTCATCAACAGATATGTCAAATAATATGGTATTTCAGTTATTTCACGGACAAGAGAATGTTAGGGATGGTACATAGGGTGTAGATCTATCAGAGTTTAGTTCAATGGCTAAGGTCATTGATAGGCCGGCTAAGAGAAATTTCGGATCAGTGTACAACTGGTTGATACGAGGCTTCTGAGTCAACCCCCAGATCAACGCAATAACCGTGTATGTTAGCAGTGAGTCGTGCAACCGAAGGTTTTTTGGGAACTTATGCCGGTGGATAGCACTGCCACATGAAGATGGTACGTGGAGAATGCATTTTAACGTGGTTGATGTAACACCCCCGCCCTGGCAACACTTACAGTGACACCAGAGAGGAAGCGCTGCAGGAGATCGGTGTGAACCGACTCCCACGTAACCAAGTTACCGGTACCAGTCTTAGAAAACCTTGCTGGTACCCACGGTCAACCGAGATGTACTATAGTAACTAAATAAATATATATAATATACCTTTAATAGTTGCAACTTCGGGCAAGCCCTGAGCAGCAATTTGCAAACAGAACAGCAGTAGTGGAACGACAGCGCAGTGTAACACCCAGAAATTCACCACCAAAATTCTGAACATTCATGTGTATTAAATCTCTATCCAGAAAAGCCAGGGAACACAAATTCAAGTTGCCATACAGAGTTCGTCTTACAAACAGAGTAAAATTAATTACAATAAATGCAGCACGAAAAAAAGTGGAAAATAAAATCTATAAGCAACGGGCCCCCAGCAGCAGTTCCATCCCCACAAGTACCTTGACGCGGAAGACCCCCACCCCAGCCTATTTCTCAGACAATCCTCGTCAGACGCGTACTCCACCACTGACCAGGGGGAAAAGGAGCAAGGCTGAGTACCCCCACAGTACTAACCCCAAGAATCACACCACAATTATGCATATGCACGGGGAACAAAATAGGCTAGGTTTATGCGTAAAAGTAGCAAACCTGCAAACGGTAGTAGTTCGCAAATAGTAAAAGATTGATTAATTGAACAATATTAATCCTCCACCGATTAACGTTACACCACGTTAACCAGGCTCCACTGATTAACGTTACACCACGTTGACCAGACTCCACTGATTAACGCAACATCACGTTCACCAGTCTCCACACTATCCACCTGAACCTTACCAATTCCATTAACGAAACTTAATTAACAACACCAAAGTGAGACTAATCATGGTGACTTCTTGGCCAACCGCCCATGTCCGCAGGCGTGGCCTATTCGAATAGATTTACTTTGACAAGGTGACAACTTTTACCCACAAGACACAGCTTCACACACGTTCCCGTGCGTCGATGTGTCACCACGACACCCCGCAAGAGGCTGTGATAGGACCGTTCACGCAACCTCTCCCAAACCATCCCACACCGCGCTAGGTATGCACTTGCCAACAGACACCCCATATAGGCTACCCCTCTGCGCCACCAATGGATCCAGAAGCCAATCAACCCTACCCCCGGGCCGACCCAACTCCATCACGCCCATCCTCACCATCCCGGTGCCTTTGGAGAGGGAGAAGAGACGCTACAAGTCCAGTCGTTACCCAGCTGCGCTTGTGAAAGTGTACGAGTATCTGCCCCCAATGGGGTCCGCAACCGGTCCTTATTTTGCCATGGGTGCGACATAAGCAAAACCATGCACCCCACAACCCACTATTGAGTCCAATTTTAGTAATTTAACATTAGCCTATCCAAGTTCCATTTTCCGACATTTGAGTCGAATCAAATAATGATAGTATTTAATTCCTAGGTGAGCTATGTTGCTAAGCATGGGCTAAGCATCCTAGAATAGTGATCTAATCATGTTGTTACCCAGTGACAAGGATTTAGGTTTCAAAAACTAAGCACAGTCCTATCATTATAAAGGTTATAAGCCCTCCACATGAAATAAGAAATAATGCAGATTTATTTAAGTAAACAAAGCATTTTAGCGAAAAAAACGGTACAAAATGATCAAATTACAATGCGACTTTGCCTTGCTCCGGCTCGACGTACTCGCTAGGACCTCATTAACACTAGAGAATCGACGCGTCGGATTCTATAACAGCAATACACAAATAATTAAAAACAGTACATGTGGCAACTAAACATGAGCTGAAAATTTATTTTAATGAATCCTGCATTTTTCTGGATTTAATGAAATTTGAATGACTTAATCGGAGCTCGAAATTAGTTATAATTGTTAAGGGAGCCTGCCAACTAACAAATTAGTGCACCAAACAATGCCCAAAATCAAGAACAATTCACGTTGAAGTTTTACTGTGTTTTCCAATACAAAGTTAATACTAAACGATTTATTGCAAATTATCTGATTTAATGCGTAATTATCAACAAGGGACAACGATTTGAGATTAAGAGTCACTGAGGACGAGGGTCACGATGACCGAAAGGCTTCAAACAGCAGTGGATAGAGGTGATCGACGCGGCACGAGCGGTACGGAGACGGGAGGTTCTGGCGAGGATTTCTGCGACGGAGGGCACCGAGTTGAGGAGCCTAAGCGAAGTATGGGAAACTTAGAGCCAAAATGGCCGAAAAAGATTGATGGGAAAACGCAGCAAACGCCGGTGAGCGGGCTTACCGAAGGAGTGTGACGGCACGAGAACGGGCTTCCAGGCGGCATAGGGCGCAACGGATACAGTGGCCAGACTTCGCGCAAGTGCGGCGGAGCTAGCCGTGGCGATCTCGAGGCTCTGAATTGTTGCTACAGCGCGGCCGCGGTCGCGAGATGTGGAGCGATCATGCGCGCAGCTCTGGTTTGTGCGCGCGAGGTGCTAGGAGCTCAGAAGGAGAGGCGTCGCGTGCTGAGGGGAAATGTAGAGGAGGGAGCGGCGAAGGTTTTTATGCGCTCGGCTGAGAGGGATCATGGCCGAACGGCTCCAATCGCTCATAGGATTGAGGGCAGCGGGCAGGGTCGTTGCGAGCGATTCACCGCGAGAGAGGGGGAGACTGCGCCGGAGAACGTGGGGAAGTGGGTGTGGACTAAGTCCGCCCCACGTTTGAACCAGTGCGGGCGCGGCGGTGGAGGCGGATGCGGCGCTGATCAGACGGTGGAGGGGAAATTTTCCCCCCTCCGCCCGATCTGGACGAAGGTAGGAGACGGAGCTGACAGCCGGGCCTGGCCTGTAGCGGGGACGCGCGGCCCCCGAGCGGGAAACGGCCTAATGGGCGGGCCCCGCAGCACAGAGAGAGGGAGAGGAGAGCGGCCGACAGGCGGGCCAGGGCGCGCGCGCGGCTGCGCGGAGACCGGCGGCACAGTGCTGGGCCGCGGCCCAGCGGGAGAGAAAAATGGAGAAGGAAAAAGAGAAAGGAAATAAAAAGAAAAGGACTTTCCAGTGCCAATTTAATTCCGATAATCGTTTTTGATTTATTAAAAATAGTTCCGGTGCTCTGAAAATTTCAATAAAAATCCAGTTAATATATTTTGGCAAGGGGAACATGGAAAAATGTTCCTAGCCACAGTAGCTTATTATTTTGCATTTCTCATATTAATTAATTCATTTGGCCATTTTATTTTATTTTTCTTGGACCATTTTCTCAGGTATTATTTTGTGTGGCTAAAATTAGGGTGTGACAAACCTACCCTCCTTAAACGGAATCTCATCCCCGAGATTCGGACGTGCTGGCGAAGAGTGGGGGATAGCGGACTTCAGTTCATCCTCTTGCTCTCAGGTGGCTTCTTCTTCTGAATGGTGGCTCCACTGTACCTTACAGAACCTAATCACCCGGCTTCTGGTATTTCTTTTACTGATCTCCAAGATCCGAATTGGCTTCTCCACATAGGTGAGGTCTTCCTAGATCTCGATCTGTTCCGGATCTGCCTGTTCTGCTGGTATCCTCAGAAACTTCTTTAGTTGTGACACATGGAACACGTCGTGTATGCCTGCCATTGAAGCTGGGAGGCTCAACTGACACGCCACTTCACCTTTACGAGCTAACACTTGGTAGGGTCCCATGAAACGAGGTGCTAACTTTCCCTTAGTTTGGAACCTGTGCACCCCGCGGAGTGGTGTGACACGCAGATACACATAGTCTCCTTCCTTAAAGCTTAGATCTCTGCGACGGTTGTCAGCGTAACTCTTCTGCCTGGATTGAGCCGTCTTTAAGCGCTCACATATTATGGCCACCTTCTCTTCTGCCTCTTTGAGTGCGTCGGTTCCGAATACCTGGCGTTCACCTATCTGATCCCAAAAAAGGGGTGTACGGCAGTTCTTGCTATACAGAGCTTTGAACGGTGCCATCTGCAAGCTAGCTTGGTAGCTGTTGTTGTACGAGAACTCCGCGTAGGGTAAGCTCTTATCCCATGTTCCTCCGAAGTCTACCATGCAAGCCCTTAGCATATCCTCCAATATCTGATTTACTCTTTTGGTCTGGCCATCTGTTTGCGGATAGTATGCTGTGCTAAAGTTCAGTCGAGTTCCTAGTTCTGCTTGTAACTTCTGTCAAAACTTGGAAGTGAACTGGCTACCACGATCGGATACGATCCTCTTGGGTACTCCGTGTAAGCACATTATGCGAGCCATATATAATTCCACCAGTCTTTTACTCGAATATGTTGTATGCACTGGGATGAAATGTGCAACCTTGGTGAGTTGGTCCACGATCACCCAGATTGAGTCATATCCCGAAGATGTGCGGGGTAAACCGGTGATGAAATCCATCCCGATCTCTTCCCACTTCCACTCTGGGACTCTGAGCGGCTGTAAAAGTCCAACGGGCCGTTGGTGTTCTGCCTTGACTTGCTAGCATACATCACGTAGTGCTACGAATTCTGCGATTCTCTCCTCATACTGGCCCACCAAAACTTTGCCTTGAGGTCCTGGTACATTTTAGTGCTTCCGGGGTGAATGGAGTACTGCATCTCATGAGCTTCCCACAGTATTAACTCTTTGAGTTCCTTATTCTCTGGAACGCACAAACGTTCCCCCATTCATACTGTCCCGTTTTCATCTTCCGTAAAACCTTGGGCTTTTCTGACCCTCATGTTCCTCTTGAGTTCTTTAATCTCTGGATCACTTACTTGTGCCTCGTGAACTTGATCAAAAAGCGTGGGCTGGGCCTCCAGAGCTGCCACGAATCTATGATCAACAATGCCCAGATTCAGGTGTTCACATTCCTGCTGCATTTCCTTGCACAATGCCTCCGCTCGAGCAGTGTTGCAGTAGCTTTTCCTGCTCAAGGCGTCTGCCACGACATTGGCTTTCCCCGGGTGGTAATGTATCACCACATCATAGTCCTCAATCAGTTCCAGCCACCTTCATTGGCAAAGGTTCAGATCAGGCTGGGTGAATATGTATTTCAAGCTCTTGTGGTCCGTGTAAATCTCACTGCGATTACCAATGAGGTAATGCCGCCAAATCTTTAGAGCATGGACCACTGCGGCCAATTCCAGGTCATGGGTCGGATAGTTACCCTCGTGGGGGCGTAACTGACGCGATGCATAGGCTACAACCCTGCCTTCTTGCAGCAACACGCACCCTAGCCCTTGGCAGGATGCATCACAATACACTTGAAAATCCTTCTTGGGATCTGGTAAGATCAGAACCGGTGCTGAAACTAACTTCCTTTTGAGTTCTTCAAAACTACGGTTGCACTCGGCTGTCCAGACAAACTTCTCATCTTTCTTTAACAATTGAGTCATGGGTCTCGCAATCTTCGAGAAATTCTCGATGAACCGGCGGTAATAACCCGCAAGTCCAAGAAAACTCCGTACTTGTGTCACTGTCCTAGGCGGTTTCCAATTGGTGATGGATTCCACGTTCGTTGGGTCCACGACAACTCCCTGGGCAGTGATGATGTGTCCGAGGAACTGCACTTCCCTCAGCCAGAAGTCGCACTTGCTGAACTTGGTGTACAACTGGTGCTCTCTCAACTTCTCGAGAACCAAACGAAGGTGGTGCTCATGCTCTTCCGTTGACTTCGAGTAGATCAGGATGTCGTCGATGAAAACTACCACAAACTTATCCAGAAACTCCATGAACATCTTGTTCATCAGATTCATGAAAAAGCAGGTGCATTCGTCAGTCCGAAGACATAACAGCTTGCACTCGTACAACCCATTACCGATGGTGAAGGCTGTCTTCGTATATCCTCTTCTCGGATTCTCAGCTGATGATAGCATGATCGCAGGTCTATCTTGGAGAAAACGGTGCACCCTCCAATGGTCGAAAAGATCATCAATCTCGGCAAGGTACTTTTCTTGAGTAACTTCATTTAGTGCGCGATAGTCCATGCACATCCGCTTTTGTTTGTTCTTTCTTTTCTACAAAATGACTGGGTGCACCGCAAGCGATGTGCTTGGTCAGATGTAACCCTTCTGCAGCAGATCGTCGACTTGCTTCTTGACTTCTGCCATCTCGTTTGGTGCCATTCTGTACGGCCTCTTGTATATTGGCGCTGTCCCAGGTGCCAAATCAATCCTGAACTCAATTTCCCTTTCTGGTGGCATCCCTAGTAGGTCTTTCGAACACATCCGGAATTCCTTACTATTGAAATGTCCTCTATTTCCTTTCTGGCTTCGTCCTACCTGCCGACGGTTGCTCTGCTGCGACTTGATTCAAGCTTGCTTCCTGATGCAGCGGCACCGGTGACTTGAAGATAACCACCTTTCCTTCCGAATTGGTCACTGTTACGGTGCGGTCCGCGTAGTTGAAGAGGATGAGATTGGCTAGAAAATGTGATCCTTGGATTTCTAGGCTCACTGAAAGGCTATAAGTGAGCGGCTTATCATGCGTTCCCGGGTGTATGAACCCTCATGGGGATTTTAAGTTCCACTACTTTTATCCCATGTGTCCCCACAAATTCTTGGATATGAAAGAAATATGTTGCCACCAAAATCAAAAAGTACGTTGCAGTATTGAGTCACACGAAACATACCCAATACTACTTCCGGTGCAGCCTGTGCCTCTTCCGCAGAGACATGAAACACCCCCTTTATCACCTGCTGATTGCATTGGGGTGCTGGGCGCTGCAGCCTGATCCCATTCGCTTCGGCTTCGGGCATTTGTCGCGCAAGTGACCCCGTTCATTGCAGTTGAAGCAGACGAGGGTCTTGCCCCCCGTGTCTTTCCTGACTAACTCTGCTGTACTAGCGCCATTGGTGGCGCTGAGCGAATGCGTTGTGCTGCCCGCTGTTGCTGCTATTGCCTCCGAAGTGCCCTAGGTGAACGGCACTGTGCGGACATCATGGGACGTCCACCCTGATGGCCCAGCACCATCCGTGGCCTCTGGTGCTGCCCCTGGTGAGTCCGGAACTAGGCAACTTTTCTCTTGCGGTCCACCTTGTTGCGCTGACTTTCCTGGCGGATTGCTTTATCCACCAGCTTCTCGAAGTCTGGGTAATCACTTGAGAGGAGCTGATTGGTCAGCTCGTCATCCAGTCCGTCCAGGAATCTCTCCTATCTCTCTGCATCAGTGCGAACATCCTCGGGCGCGTAGCGCGCCAGACAGTTGAAGTCATGGAGGTATTCTTGACTATCCTGTTTCCTTCGGACCAAGTCCCTAAACTCCCTTTTTTTTCTATGCCACGATTCTTGCCGAATTTGAGACTTCCGGAAGTTGTGCAGAATTCTGCCCAATGACTTCCGTGTAGCGGTGCGGTCACAAGGAAGTTGTCCCACCAAGCTGATGCGGACCTTGGAGCTGGTGGTAGCGAAAGCGACTTCTCTCCTGATCATTGCACTGAGGAGGTTGAGCTTCTTCTCAATTGCCAACAGCCAGTCGTTGGCATCTATGCTTGTGGTGTTGGAGAAGGTTGCGCCTGACCCTCAAGAACTCAGCAGCTTTGATGGAGGCAACAAACCCGGTGTTGGTTGCTGTGTTGTTGCTGCAGATTTTCTGCTGCATCTGCGCATTCATAACGCCAACATCTGGTTCTGTTGGCCAGAACTTGTGCCCAGCGTCAGTTCTCTGTATGTGTGGTGCATGTGGTTAGAGCTCCATGGTTCTGAGGTGCTCCTCCCTGCTAGTTGTGTAGCGCTGCGTCACTGCAGCCACGGGTACCACTCCTTGTGTTCACCATCTGAAGGGAGATACAGTGGAAGGAAGGAGAAAAACAAGTGGCTCAGAAACAGGAGTGATAATTAAGTGACTGAATTAAATTAACTAAAATTTTTAGTTGGAAACATGAGAAAAATCAATTCAACTTCTAATTACGGCGGACATACCACAACAAACGGTATGCCACCAACTAACCCCAAGCAAAGCAAACATCCTAGCATTACAACTAAACAGGAAATCAAACTAAGGAAAACGACAAAAACTAAGGGCGATGCGTCTGGTGCTCCGAGCGGCTACTGCGGTCGTTTGAGTTGTACTCTGGCTCCTGCTCGTCGCCCACCTCGTCGTCGGTGCGCTCCTGGATCCGCCACGTAGTCCACACTACCGTGACGAGGAACTAGCCTCACTACGGTGCGGACCCACTGAAGAGCTACTGTCTCCGTGGAGTGAAACCCCCTGGATGCTGGTGCCTCCCTGAGAGTTGCCATCGCTGACAACGCGCTGATCCAGCCGCCCGTCGGTGCTGGTGCTGGTGTTGAGCGGTGCCGTGCTGGAGCTGGGCTACAGCCTGGCAGTGCATGTGGCCCGTTCTTGGGGCCAACTGAACACGCACTGAAGAAGGTCCTTTCCTCGGGTCAGACGAATCCTGCCCCACCGGCGATGCCCTTCAGTTCCGCACCTTCTTCTTCAGCAGTCATCTGGTTCTGGAGACCAATGATTGTTATCTTGTTGGCGTCCTCCCGATCGTGGGCTGTATGCACCCAGTTGGCGTGCATGTAGTCCATGGCCAACATCGCCCGCCTCATGTGGACGATGTTGTGTCGTTCTCGTTGTCTACCAGCTGAAGCTACTATAGACCTGTAGTGCACCCGCAGGAGCGGTAGCGTGGTGCAGAGGGTAGAATGTGTCTTCGGCGCAACTCTCCAATTAGCGGAAAGCGGCCTCCTGGCAGGCGTGTTGAAGGTCGGTCGCTATCTCAACCTCCATAGTAGTGGATACATCTCGCCTGGCAGCTCCAAGCGAACCCTGTGGGAGCTCACCCTCCATGGCTCCACTGCAGTGTACTCTGGGCATGTTGTACCCCAAAGTGAAAACTCATCATCCGAAGCTCCTCCACAAAATCGCCATGTCTGCCACGCTGCTTGGGGAAGGTTGTCCATCTAAGAAGGCAAGAGGGAATCAATGTAATGCTCAGATCCAAATAAGTGAATAGTAAATAATTTGGAAATAACAATATTTATGTAGAAAATAATTTGTATTAAACTTAAAAACCGACAAAATACCACTGCAAAACCAAATAATATCGAATAAATTTTTTTTAAAATAATCGCAAAGCAAATAGAGATTTTTATGTATGCAGTTAAATCGTACCTTCCCCCAATTACCCAATATTTCCCAAAATTGGACATCTATGCCAACCCTTGAATAAAATTTTCACTCTAGATTTGGCTTGACTCAAAATTTTCCATCAACTAAAAGGCCAAGATTTTACCCCAATCCGAGAACGAATTCCCACTTTTTCCAAAGTAACTCCAAGTGTGAGAAGCATATGCAAGTGAGAATTTCAGAGGGCGCTTAGGGTTCCCATTTGGCTGGTCCTATGACAAGCTCGGCTCTATACCAACTTGTAATGCCCAGAAATTCAACCACCGAAATTCTGAACATTCATGTGTATTAAATCTTGTCCAGGAGAGCCAGTACACAAATCCAAGTTGCCATACAGAGTGCGTCTTACAAACAGAGTAAAATTATATTACATAAATACAGCGAAAAAAGGGAAAATAAAGTCTATAAGCAACGGGCTCCACTATGAACGTTACACCACGTTCATCGGGCTCCACTGATGAACGTTACACCACGTTCATCAGACTCCTCCGATTAACGTTACACCATGTTAACCGGACTCCACTGATTAACGCTACTCCACGTTAACCAGTCTCCACTAATGAACGTTACACCACGTTCACCACTCTCCACACCATCCACCAGAACCTTACCAGTTCCATTAAGCCAAATTAATTAACTAAAGGTGAGACTAATCACGGTGAGTCTTGGCCAACCGCCCATGTCCGCAGGCGCGGCTATTCGAATAGATTTACTCTGATCAGAGGTGTACAACTTTATCCACAAGACACAGCCTCACACACGTTCCCGTGCGTCGACGTGTCACCACAACACCTCGCAAGAGGCTGTGACAGGGCCGTTCACGCAACCTCTCCCAAACCATCCACACCACACTGAGGTTGCACTTGCCAACATGACACCCCTTATTGGCCAGGTACCCCCCTTGCTCCACAATGGATCCAGAAGCCAATCAACCCTACCCCGGGCCGACCCAACTCCATCACGTCCATCCTCACCATCGGTGCCTAGGAGAGGGAGAAGAGACGCTACAAGTCCAGTCGTTGCCCATGCTGGCTTGTGAAAAGTACAAGTATCTGCCCAAGGGGGTCCCGCGAACTGTCCTTACTTGCCATGGTGCGACATGCAAAACCATGCACCCACAACCCACCATTTGAGTCTAATTTTAGTAATTTAACATTAGCCTATCCAAAGTTCCATTTTTCCGACACTGAGTCGAATCAAATAATGATAGTATTTAATTCCCAGGAGCTATTTGCTAAGCATGGCTAAGCATCCTAGGAATAGTAATCTAATCATTGTATTTACCCAGACAAAGATTCAGGTTTCAAAACTAAGACACATCCTATCATTATAAGTTATAACCCCTCCACATAAATAATGAAAATAATCAGTTTATTTAAGTAAACAAAGCATTTTAGCAAAAAAAAAAAGTACCAAAATAATCAAGATTACAGCTGTGACTTGCCTTGCTCTGGCGCTCACTACTCGGCTAACGACCTCATATACACTGGAGACATCGACCGGTGTCGGATTCTATAACAGCAATACACAAACAATTAAAAAACATTACATTGGCCAAACAAAACATGAGCTGAAAATATTTTTAATGAATTCTTGCATTTTTCTAGATTTAATGAAATTTGCAATGAACTAATCGGAGCTCGTCATGAAATTAGTATGAATTATTGAATTTTACTGTGTTTCCAAAACAAAATTAATTACTAAAACGTATTTATTGCTAATTATTCGAAATTTAATGCGTCACTGGACCGGAGCCGACCCGACAGGCGGCCCCACCGGTTGTTAGTGGTGCGAAGGATGGCGGCGCACGTGGACTCTAAGTCCACCGAGGCCCATGCGAATGGAGCAGCCACGTGGCTGCCAGCGATAGCCATGCGGCCAAGAGGCGACCGCGCGACGGGAGCGCGCCGCGGGACGCCATGCGGCCGTCCAAATCGCCCCAGGCAATCGACGGCCCAGGACAAATGGGGCTCGCCCCTGGCACAGCTGCGCCACGCGGGGCGAGTGCCCGATGGTTGTCGCCGGCGACCATCCGGCCCCCGGAGATGCGGCAAGCCTTGTACAAAGCAAGGAGACAAAGGGAGAGCTCACTGAGAGTCACGACGGGACGGAAGGAGGTGAACAGCGGATGGACAGGAGGGCATCGCAGCGCGCAAGTACGGAATGATTGAAAACTAGTTATTTCCGGCGAGGGATTCCCTCCGCGACGGAGGCGGCCGAGGTGAGAGATCCTAGCGAAGATATAGGAAAAGGAAAATTAGAACCAAATAACATGCCGAAAAATTGATAGAAAAACCGGCCAAACGCCGGCATAGGCTTACGAAGGAAGTTGATGCTGAAAACGGCTTCTGTCAGCTAGTGCACCCGAACGTGCCAGACTTCCTGAGTATGCCGCAACTAACAGTGCATCTCGAGCTCTCTGGCTACAGCGCTTGCGGGCGGCGACGAAGACGCCGAGAGCACTTAGCGCAGCTCTGGTATTGCGCAATTACGGCGAAGTGCTAGGACTTGGATGCATCGAGTGTAGGGAAAATTAAAGGAGGAGCGGCGTAATAAGGTTTATGTCTGCACTCGGCCGAAATCTTGGCAACGGCTCCACGTCCTCTCACAGGATATGGCCGGCGCGGCCAGGTTGCATGCGAAGCGATTCGCACGACGAAGTGGAGACTGCTGCCAGGCGAGAAATCGGGGACTTGGTTTGTGACTGAGTCCACCCACCGTGTCTTGAACTAGGTCGAGGGCGCGTGAGGCGGGATGCGGTGCTGATTGGACAGCGGAGGCCGGGAATTTCCCCCTTCCCCGATCCTGACGGAGCTAGGGAGACTGACAGGCGCCCGGCCTGTCAGCCGGGGGACGCTGCGGGTGCGACGGGGAGAATGGCCTGACGGGTGGGCCTCGCAGCGCAGAGAGAGAGGGAGAGGGAGAGCGGCTGACAAGCGGGCCCAGGGCACGGCGCAGCTAGGCGCGCGCGGAGACCGGCGGCACAGTGGGCCGTGCAAAAAAAAAAAAAAAAAAAAAAAAAAAAAAAAAAAAAAAAAAAAAAAAAAAAAAGAAGGCCCAGCGGGAGAGAAAAATGGAGAAGAAGGAAAAAGAGAAAGGAAATAAAAAGAAAAGGACTTTCCAGTGCCAATTAATTCCGATAATCGTTTGTTGATTTTATTAAAAATAGTTTCGGTGCTACTGAAAATTCCAATAAAAAATCCAGTAATATATTTTGCAAGGGGAACATGTGAAAAATGTTCCCAACCACAGTAGCTTATTATTTTGCATTTCTCACATTAATTAATTCATTTGGTCATTTTTATTTTATTTTTCTTGGACCATTTTCTTAGGTATTATTTTGTGTGGCTAAAATTAGGGTGTGACACGCAGTGAGAACCCAATCCACAAGCAACGGCTTGGGATTAGGAAAGAAGCCCTGATCTTCACTTCAAACTTTACTCTTCCTGAAAGAGAAAAAAAGATAATGGATTGAGTACATACGTACTCAGCAAGTCACGAAAAATGTGAGTTATGCAGGCCATCAAGGAAGGCTCGGGTTTATTTTGCAAATATTTTATTTTAAAACATTTTCCAATCCAGTTGTAACTAAAAGAGGCTCTCGCCTCGATCCTGTCTACGAATTGCTTTACAACAACTCAAGCAGACGAATAAATTTTTAATTGATTAAAGTTTTCAGTCTACCGCCTGTCGGACCACGACAGCGGTTTGGTGAGTCTGCCCTCAAGCAGATTTACTTTATTTGAATCCTCTTGGACTCTTCTAGAGGGTTTTGGTGAGTTAGTGTCTAACAAAATGATTTCTAGAGATGGAAGCTATATCTTGGATTTTTGGCATAAAAATTTACATTTGCTTAGAAAATTTCTAAAAGGCTGGGGTGCTAATTTTGGTAAAGAATCTAGACTTGCTAAATAAAATCTGATTGCTAAGCTAGAAGAGATTGACAAGATAGTTCATGAGATAGGTCTTATCCCACAACAATGGGTTGAGAGGTATAATATAGAGTCTTCTTTAGAACACATTTATGAGATGGAGGGGTTATATTGGCATAAAAGATGTGGGGAACAATGGATCTTATAAGGTGATAGGAATACTGCTTATTTCCATGGGTTTGCAAATGGCAAAAAAAGAAAATGTACTATTCGATCTCTGGAAAATGATGACGGAAATCTTCTTAATCAGGATGAGATGGTTCCTCATATAGTGAATTACTACAAAAATCTTTTTAGAGCTGACCCTTCCTCTCCCATTCATCTTTCCTTGGATATCTGGAATGATTCCCACAATCTCTCTCTTGTTGATAAAGAGCTTTTATGTAGACCTTTTACCATAGAGGAGCTTGACAAAGTGATTAAGGAGGCTAAATTAAATACTGCACCTAGACCTGATGGTTTTTCTATTCATTTCTATAAATTGTTCTAGAAAGATCTTAGGTCTGATTTATTTGAGATGCTTATCCTTCTTCACCATAATTCATTTCTGTAAATTGTTCTAGAAAGATCTTAGATATTCTCATCTATTAGTTTATTTTCACTTTGGTCCTCTATAGGACGTAATCTTATTTTTTCTCTATTATTTTCCTTTCACTTTTTTCCTATTCAAGACATCATTCATCCCTCATGTCAGCTTCAGCTCCCAGAGCCATTATATCTCCATCTCAACACATACTGCTTCCACTCGGGAAGCCTAACTATGATGCCATCTGACATCCCGATCCACATAGGACCATTTCAGACCACGTACTAGTCATCCATCCGTCGACCTGGCCGATTTTGGTAATGGTTCCTAACCACAAATATGCTTCGCAAACCTTGTATAAAAATAAAGCTACGCCAGAGGAATCACTTCACATCGCCCATGACCGTGGGCACGACTATTCGAACAGTTCAGAGCTCTACAGAGGTGTACGCTTTCCCCACATGATGCGAGCTTACTCCCTTACTAGCCAAGCAGGGGAGGTTCGTGACAAGGCCTTTCCGAAGTGTCTATAGGATTGCTTGATGCCAACTGAACGGGTCCCAGACCAAGTATAGAGCGAGTCCCAGACTCCCCGTACTCAGGATCCCGCAAGTACGTCTCATAATACCATCCCAACGACTCCACGTCCAAAGGCAACCAAGCCAACTCTGGGTCCACTAATTACTTGGCCAGGGGTGTCCCATTCCACCCATGTGGTCGCACTGTACTATGATCAGTGCAATTTTCTAAGGAATCGGTCCTTATATGCGAATGCAAAGCGTCTCCGCCCATGCGATCACTCTGCATCGCAAGGTTTTCACAAACATTCTTTGTTTCGTAAACTTATCGACACCATGTGTCGGATCGCAAAGGTTTTATAAACCCAAGTTTTCCCAGTGCGACAACACATGTGATATGAGTGGAACCACCGATACCCATGCTTATAGAGCACGGATACTGAGGTAACACTGAGGTGGAGTGACAAGGAATAGGGTTTTTCAAGCCTATCGGGGATTGCAACTACTAGGTAGGTCCGTCGATTCGTCGCGCGAACCGAGGCCAAATCCAATTTAACGTACGTACTAAAATGTAGTTTGGCAAATAAAAATATTTTATAAACTAGGAGCAATATGTTCAAGGAGTGACTTGCCTTTGATTTCGTCTTCAAAACTCGTGAAAATCCGATATCCGAAGAAATTCCGTCGTCGTCGACTACGCATAACAAGAGAAAAACACACAAAACCCTAGAAATAAAATACTATTATTAATAACTAATAGTGTCATGAGGTAGACCTCAATTTTAGAAAAATTTTGAGACTTGAACGGGGTCGATCGGAGTTACGGATAAAAAGATATGAATTTTTAAAGTTTTAATTGATTTTCTGGGATTTATTTGGATTGGGAAAAGGGATATTCTATAGAATATTCTGACTAGTGGGTCCTAGTGTCAGTGTGAGAGAGGGTTGAGAGGGGGCCACATGTTAGTGGGACAAGGTTAATAAAGGAGAGAGGGATGGCAGGTAGGGCCCACATATAAGGGAGGTGTGATGGATGGCAAAATGGGGCCCACATGTCATACAGTAGTGAGTATAACAGAGGGGTCCCATATCTCATAAAGGCCCACAGGGTAGTGAAATGGGAGGGAGTATTCTTGTGCATTATGGGGCCTGCCTGTCATTCATACAAGAGAAAAAAAAGGGAAAGGGCCCTCATGTCAGCCGGGTGGCGGCGGGGCCGCTTAGTCAGAGAGAGAAAGAGAGAGAGAGAGAGAGGCAAGATAGAGAGCAGAGAGAGAGAACGAGTGGCCAGGGATCGACGGCCGTCGGCACTCAACAGCGATTGGCCGAACAGTGGCAGGTGGAGCACGGCGTCGAGGAGAGGATCGTGATGACTAGCTCAGATCGAGGCAAGGACAAGCGACGGAAGCCGGCGATGAGATGCAGAGAGTAGCGGGGAGAGGATGGGGGGCGGCGGTGGTGGCGGGACGCCGGTGGCAGTAGAGCGAGGTTTTTGGGGTTTTGGAGGGTTTTTAAGTTCAAATTTTGAATTCTTTTTTTGGATTCACAAAATTCTAGAGATTCAATAGATACTTTTGGACTGAAATTGGATGATAATATATATATATATATATATATATATATATATATATATATATATATATATATATATGAAATGTATTTGAATATTTGGATGAAATTTCAAGGAAATAAATAAAGGGGAATTTCATGGGAAATTTGAACTTGATTTTAGATTTTGGGATGGGAAATTTTTGGAAATTTTTAGAAGGGAGGTTCAGATGAGATTTTGAATTCTTTTGGGGGAGGCATAAAATAATGAAGATTTGGTTGAAAGGTTTGGAAAGGGATTCGAATTGCAAAAATTTGAATTCGAGATTTAAATTTTAGATCGGGATTTTTGATTGAGGAATTTGAGAGGGAGTTCGGAGTTTCAAGGAGGGAGAATAATTGAGATTTTGGCACATAGTCCTTAATGGTACACAAAAACGTCGAAGTTATGGAATTAGGGTTTTTATAAAATAGTTTTTTAACGGCCTAAAAAATCGGAGCGTTACAGTTGGCCACTTGGCATACTTGTGTCGGTATACAAGAAGGATAACACTGTTCCAATGACCGTGCAAGATGATGAGGGTCAAAGTGTGATGGGAGGTGATGCCAGAACAACGGAGGAAAATGAAGGAGAGCACGAAGAAGATAGGCAGCCAACAGGAGCGGCGGATGAGGGAGAGATAATTGGCAGCATCGTTGAGATAATGGATAGGGAGGATGCTGATAACGAGCATACAAAGAATGATGAATCGTCGGATGACGAGGAGGAGAATATAATGCCTGTAGAATGGGCCAACAAGGACTTCTCCGAACTTGTTATCTCCGAGAGACATCATGTGTGTGCTATTTTACATCAATATGCTTTCGTGCAGCTTTCACTACGCCGTACCTCGATCCCTCGGGAGTTGGCACATCCACGCAAGGAGCACACTACGCATGTCCACACGCAAAGCTAGCATGAGCACAGCCCCCGGGATTATCGCAGGAGGTCCTTCAGTTTTCTAGGGGTCCAAATCCTAGATTTAAAATTATAACCAAATTTAAACTCTTTAAAAACCCTTCAAAAGAATTCCTGGAAAAAATTCTAAAGGGCACTATGCTATTCAGGCCACCCCATTTCTTTCTCCCCTCGGCCCAACTCCTACACCCCGCTCCACATCTCCCTGTATGAGGCCGCCAGTCCACAGGCCGCACGACCCACGCGCTCGCCCGTTAGGCCACGCACAACATCGCCCGTGCTCCGCTCCCTGCACGCACGCGTGTGACGGAGCATTGACGAGCCGGGCCCACTCGTCAGCCAGCCGCTCTCCTAGCGCCTGCCCACGCGCACCTATCCCTATGGCCATCCCCAACCTCGCCCGCACGCACGGCACGGACAGCTCGGGCCCGCTCAACCAGCCGCCCGCGCCTCAGCTCCCACAGGACCAACAACTGGGGCCCACCCTACGGACAAGCGTCACACGCTCGCACCGTCTTCACCCCCAAGCCGTTCCTCTCTTCCCTCCACGAGCACCACGTGCTCGATAAATTGCCCTCACCGAAAAATATCTTCGTCCGAACCAGCGAAGTCAACCGCCCCCATCCATGGTGCATCCCAATCCCCTATCCCTCCTCCTCGGCCGACAAAGGCTGAAGCAGGCCCTACCACTGTCTCGTCGCGTCGACCGACCTTGCCGCGTCTCGGCATCCTGCCCAGCGGGAGAAAACGAGTCCCACCGCCCGTGTTCCGCACCGCCTCTCTCCCTTGTCGCCTAGCCCTCGCCCACGCCTATAAAGCTCGGCCTTCCCTCCATTTTTCCCTCGCTCTGGCCGTGGCTTCCCTCAGCCTCGTCGCGCCGCCGCGCCATCCGAGCTCGAGCTCTTGAGCTCTGTAAGACCGCCACCGTTCCGATTCCTTGTTTTCTTTCGATGAGCACCCCAATCTTCTCCCTTCTTCCCTCCCTCTAAACCAGCACACACACCCCCCCCCCCCCCCCTTGCCGAGCTCCACCGCCGGCTCCATGAGGCCGCCGCCACGCTAGCTCCATACCTCGCCGCCACCCTCTGTTCCTCTCTGATAAGCCGTTGTCGCACGCTCCAGCCACTAATCCGAGCCGGCCATCGTATTCCCCTTCCCCTCCGCCATCCTCCACCCTACCCCGATGACTCCGGCAAGCCGCCGCTCGCTAGCGCCCCTTCGGCCGCCATCGATTGTCGATCTTCCTCCGCCAGCACCGCCCCATGAGTCCCTTTCTCACTGCTTCGTGGGCCCTCCTCTTTAATCTCTCTCTCAAACCCATCCCTACTGACATGGGGGCCCCAAATAATTAGCACAGTAATCCACCACCTAAACCCCTCCCTTACTCAATGACGTGTGGGCCTAGGTAATTAGCACACATTAACACTTTCACTAATTCTTCCTAGTCTCTAGGACACATGGGCCCTACTCAATTAATACCCTTTCCTCTCACTGGTTTGTGGGCCCAACTGGTAATCTAAAGAATATCACTGACATGAGTGCCACACAACATATATTCCATCCCCACATCTATGACATGTGGGCCCTGCCTCCTTCTCTCTCCCCCATATCTATGACAAGTGGGCCCCCTGGTCAGCTCCCCTCTCTCCCTTTTTCCCTAGACCCCAGCCTCTTTTTTTCTCCCTCGGTGACATGTGGCCCCATCCTCTGTCACTTACATGTGGGCCAGACCCCTCGTACTCTCTCCTAGCCACTGACAAAAGGGCCCCACATGTCAGTCTCAAATTCCCAAAATATTCTTTTCCAAAATCCAATTAAAATTCTTTTCCTATATTCCAGAAAATCATTTAAACATCAAAAATCCATATCTTTTAATCCGTAACTCCGATTGACCCCGTTCAAGTCTCTAAATTTTTTAAAATTAAGATCTACCTTATGGCACTATTAGTTATTAATAATAGTATTTTATTTATGGGGTTTTGTGTGCTTTTCTCTCGTTTTGCACGTAGTCGACATTTCGGAAGTCGTCAGACGTCGGATTTTCGCAAGGATTCGAAGAAGAAGACTGAGACAAGTCACTATTTGACCATATTACTCTTAAATCAAAAAATTTTTACTTGAAAAATTACATTACTAGTGTGCACGATAAATTGATCGGCCTCGGTTTACGTAACGAACCGACAGACCTGCCTAGTAGTTGCATAAACCCCTAGGACATTGGTATCCTATTCCTTGTCGCTCCATCCTGTAGTACCTCGGTGACCGTGCTCTTTGAGCATGGGTTCCGATGGTCCCACCTCCAGCACAATTGATTGTCGATTTAGGAAAATAAGGTTTCGAAAGTTTTCAAAACCCGACATGTGATGTCGGCGTGTTTGCAAAATAAAGATTGGTTTGTGAAAACTCGTGATGCAAAGTGATTGCCTGGTAGGGGATGCTTTGTGTTCACATATAAGGACCGATTTCTTGGAGAATTGCACTGATCATAGTAAAGTGCTAGCACACAGGTGGTATGGGATGCCCCTGGCTGAGTATTCAGCCAGAACAAGGTTATCTTGTATGCCAGTAGATGTGGAACGCCGAGATAAGGTGGTTGGGGATATTTCGGGTTCCTGAGTAGAGGAAGGAACGGAAGCTTGCCAAGTACTCAGTCAAGGTGTTTGTGGTATTTGATTAAAGTATGATGCTTAAATGAGAATTGAGTGGACCCGTCTACCAGGCATGAGGTACCCTGGGATGGCTCTTGAAAGGCCTTGTTGTGAACCTCCCTCGTTTGGCCAGTGAGAGAGTAAGCTCACGTCGTGTGGGTAAAGCGTACACCTCTGCAGAGTCTCGAATTGTTTGAACAGCCGTGCCCACGGTCATGGGCGATGTGAAGTAATTCCTCCAGCGTAGATTTGTTTGCAAATGTTTGCGAAAGTGATTTGTGGGATTGGGAACCGTTACCAGAATCGGTCAGGATGGCTGATGGATGACCAATA
The DNA here is from genome assembly GCA_003991445.1 of Oryza meyeriana var. granulata. Taxonomy (NCBI): domain Eukaryota; kingdom Viridiplantae; phylum Streptophyta; class Magnoliopsida; order Poales; family Poaceae; genus Oryza; species Oryza meyeriana. The sequence goes on along the minus strand of RYFJ01000509.1, from coordinate 146,897 downwards.
CGTGGTCTGAAACGGGCCTATGTGGACCGGGATGTTGAATGGCATCATAGATTAGGCTTCCCGAATGAAAGTAGTGTGTGCTTGAGGATTAAGATAATGGATAGCTCGAGGAGCCAAAAGAGTTAAAACGATGAGATGAGGTCCTAAAGAGGACGAATGTGAGAGGAAAATGAGATGAGATGACATCTTGGAAAGAACGAAAGTGCAAATAAACTAATAGATGATATACTCTGAACCGTTGTCGTGGTCCGACAGGCGGTAGACTTGACTAAAAAATTTAATCAGATTAAAATCTGTTTGCCCGCTTGAGTTGTTGCAAAGCAATTCGCGGACAGGATCAAGGTGAGAGCCTCTTTCCAATTACACCTAGATCAATCCACACTTAGAGTTTTTGGAAAATGTTTTTAAAATAAAATGTCTGCGAAATAAACCCCAGCCTTTCTTTAATAGCCTGCATAACTCACTTTTTCTGTGACTTGCTGAGTATGTAAGTACTCAATCTATTCCTTTTCTCCCCTCATTTAGGATAATTGAAGTTGAAATGAAAATTAGGGTTTCTTTCCTAATTCCAAGCCGTTGCTTGTGGATTGGGTTCCTGCTGTGTTGTCGTTTTGCTGCTGCTGTTTTGTTTACAAGTTCCTACTCAGGGCTTGCCCGAAGTTACAACTTCTAAATGTATAATATGTATTTATTTTATTTAGCTGCTATGGTACATCTTGATTGACCGCGGGTACCAGCAATGTTTCCTGGGACTGGTACCGGCAACGCGGTTCCGTGGGAGTTGATTCACGCCAATCTCCTGCGGCGTTTCCTCTCTGGTGCTACTGTAGGTGGTGCCAGGGCAGGGCGTTACAGAGGTAGTATCAGAGCATAGGTTTAGTTTTAGGGATGAAACCCCTTCTCTCATAGGATGCCCCTAAGGACCGTATTTTGGAATACCAAAATTTAATTGCGAAAAGTTTCTACTATCTTAGCCCCCTCTCAATTTCGAAAATAAAATTTTCTATTCTCTTCCCATCTCAAAATCCTAGAAAGTAGTGTTATAATGCTCCTTTCTTCTTGTGTCGACTGTTCAACACGATAGACATGGTCGTCTCCTTGATTGTTCCTTCTGACCATGTCGTAACCACCTTGATGTTAGGTTCAACTTATAAAGGGCCAAACTACACTCCCGCCTTTGCATAGGTAGAGAGACCAGCGCCTCCTATTCCTTGATTGGGAAGTCATTTATTAACACCGACCATACTATTCCCCTTCACCATCAATGACCCATTCTTTCCGATCTCTCTTGCCCATGATTCTACCCTGACATTTCCCTGGACCATATCTCACCTTACTTTAAAATACCCACCAGCACCCTTGAACCACACACGATTAGTGTATATACATATATCTATATGATTCCTATGTCAAAACTTTTTTGCCCCTTCTTCCCGTACACTCTTTCTGGGTACAATCATTAAGTACTTATTCCTACTTCTATCATTACCACCACAACCTCCAGATATTGACAAACTCCTCTTTTCCTCTTTAGCCATAAGTCTCTACCATAAGCTCCCACAACTCCGTATCTAAAACAAATAGACATGTGCATACCACTATCTTAACCCCTACCACCATCCAAAACCGTCAACCCAACCTCCTTGAAATCGTACCATTCCACCTTCTGATACGACCCCCTTGAGAAGCACGCCAACTAGTCTACACTCTTGTTGCGACCCCTCTTTCGAGGCCTTCCTTGTGATACCAACTTTGACCAAGGAGACAACTTGAGTTGTTTCCCTCCTCGTGTTCCATAGACTCAAAAGAGTCCCTGTTTCCTTGCATATTGTGAAGCACTCGTTCTTTGGGGACGAATGCCTAGTGGTATCGTTTTCTCTCTCCTTCCATATAGCAGTCCTTTGCTCACTACTATATACCCTCCTTGATTGAACCCGCATGTTGTCCTTGTGGGATAACCTTGCCTTCTTCTTGCCTGACCCTAGCATCGTGCCAACTCGTTAGGCATGGGGCAGAATAGAGTGTGTGTGTGTGTTATGCTTGGTAGCCCGTTTTTGCAAGGTGTGCGTCCAGTCAGGCTTGGCTAGCCTAGTGACTTGGCCACATCTATTTTGAAGTGGTTTGTCCTATTTGCGAAAACCATTTTTCTCCTTTTCTTTTCTCTTCTCTTCTTTCAAAAAGTTAGATAGATAAACAAAGACAACGACAGTGCGCACGTTCCGCATGGAGCAACCATCAAGATTCGCATTGGTCAGCGCGTCGAGATCAACAACTCATCGAAGCAAGGATAACCATCGCGTCAAGATAGGTTCCCCTTAAGTTTTGGAATCTCGGGGACGATATTCTTTTAAGGGGGATAGGCTTGTAATGCCCCGGTTTTCGGGCCGTTAAAAGTAATTTTTATAAAAACCTTATTTTCAAGAATTTTGGATTTTTATGTGAACAATTAAGGACTAGGTACCGTAGATCTCAGCTAAACCCTTCTTGAGACTCTAAAACCCCAATTCTAAATTCTCTCCAAATCTTGATACTCGGATTTTGTAATTCAACTATCTCCCTCAAAATTCTTTGAATAATTCAATTTCAAAATCCTTTCCAAAATTCCCAAAATTATTATCCAAACATTGGAATTCAAATTTTGTAATTCGAAATTCCTTCCGAAACTTCCTTTTGGTCTCCCCCAAAAATTTAAAATTCCATCAAGAAAACCCCCTCCTGAAAATCCTACAAACTCCTCTAAAAATCCAAGTCCCCGCTTCAAAATCCAAACTCCCTTGGAAATCCTATCCTCTTTCCTCACTAAAAGTCCCCCAAAATTTTCCCGAGTCACGATCCCAAATTTAAATCAAAATTCAAATTCAAACCCCTCTCGAATCCGTTTTGCAGGCGGCGCCCTGCTCGGAAAAAACGGGTAGCCGTCGGGCCGTTTGCCATGTCATTAAAAACGTCCGTCTTCCCAGAGGGTGTTGGGGGTATAGATGTGTAAATATTGAAAACGAAAATATACTTTTGTAAAGTTTTTTTAAAATATAAAAATAAAAAAATCCGGTATTCGGAAGCCTGCAAGAAAGAAGCCCATTTCAGCCCCTCCGGTCTAGCTAGCGAATCCTCACACACAAAGCCCATTAGCCCTCAAATCCGTCGCCGCGCCGGCCGTGCGCCCCACGACCCCGTCCGCGGCCGCGGCTCAAATGAGACGACCCCCTCACGTCGCCTCGCCGCCCTCCACTACACGCGTGACGCGCGTAGGCGCTAGCTATATCGGCCGGCGCGAGCAAACGACACCGAGGCGACGCCGCCCCCACGACGCACCCGCGCGCCGGCGCCATGCGGGGAGGCGGCGGCGGCGACGACGACCTCTGGGCGAAGGCCGCCGAGCTGGAGCGGCAGTTCGATGGGTACAAGCGGCGGCTCGCCGAGAGGACGGCCTCCGCCACTGCAGCCGTCGCTGATGGCGATGCCAGAGACGGCGGCGTGGAGGAGGTGGTGGTGGCGGTGGGGAGGGGGAGGAGGTACGACGCGTACGTGCGGAGGAGGGACGAGAAGCTCCGGCACGGGTGGCGCGCGCGCATGGAGCGCAAGGAGGCCGAGATGAAGGCGCTCTGGGCGCGCCTCGACGACCGCCGCCGCGACGGCGACCTCGCCGCCGGCCATGACAAAGAGGTATAGTTGACGCCCGGCGAGTTCAATTTTTTTTTTCTTTTGCGAGAACTCTCGTGTGGTTTGAAATTTTTGTTGGACTTTCCAGCTTCAGAAAAATCCTGACGCGTCTTCAGGTTGAAATTTTAAACTGAATTTTACGCAAATGCTTTGCTTCAAGTAATGAGAAACACAAACAAGTGCGTGTTTTGATTTCACGCTTTATTGGAGATGAACAAGCATCACGTTTCGCATTTCGGTGCTGATCGCCGGATCCCTGTGCTGCATCCCTACTTTTGTGCCTTTCCTGTGATTCATTAAATATTTTGCCTTCATTATTAGGCGTAGTTTAGTTGAGCTATCGTTTGGAAGAGCCCTTTTTAGGTGAGAGGCAATGAGGCATGGCATGTTCATCTCCTTGTCTTGCTAAAAAGAAGTCCATTTATTATTAAAAAAATGTACCTTTTTTTTTAAAATGTACCATTTTATTTAAAAAAAATGTTTGGGATTATGCATGAGTATCCAGCGAAATGCCATGAAACCGTCGAATATAGCTCAAGTCCATTCCATTATCATGTCAACCGGTCCTTATATTTTGAAAAAGGAGGAGATAAATGAAACCGAAGCTAGAATGCTTATGGTCAAACCGTTATATTTTTATATCAATGTTATTGCCTAAATATTTTGTTCTATTTAAACAAAAAAAATGATATAAATGAATTTGTTGTAAAATTTTGATTATAATATTTCACTTTTGGCAATTTCTTTCTGAACAAAAGAATAGTGATCAGGTTATGTGATTTTATTAAAAAATAAAAAATATCATTAACCGGAGTCAATATGTTGAACAGCTAGTTTGAAAAACTGATTAAACAGAGTCCATCTTGTATGTGCAGCAAAAGCCCGGGAACTTGGAGGTGAAGCCTGCTTCTCCCGCCACGCCAAGAAGCAGCTCGGCCATGAAGGCGAGCCTCTCGCGTCCCAGGACGCCCAGGAGCGGCGTGCCATCGCCGGCCGACGCGGCGGCCAACCGGAGGCTGTCGTCCATCCCCGACGCGAGACGGCGAGCGCTGCTCCGGGAGCCGCCACAGACGGAGCCACCTGCCGCCACTCCCCGAAAGGAGAACAGGGTGCCATCCACCGCGGCGGCGGCGACGACGGCGCCGAGGCTGAGGGCGCTGTCGCGGAGCAGGAGCTCGCTCAAGGAGTACTCCGACCGCTCGTCCTCCGTCAGGGACAGCCCGAGGCGGCCGCCGCCGCCGCGGTTCCAGTCCCCGCGGCCAAGCCACGACGGCGGCGCCGGGGACTGCCCGCGACAGCCGGTTCTTGCGCCGACCACCGCCAGCGCCGTGGTTCCCGTGGTGCAGAGCCGTCAGAATCGGCAGGTCGTCCTCGCGGAGATCAAGACGGCCGCCGCGTTTCTCCTTAGGAGATCGGGCAATGGCGCCGGGACAGGGCATCCCGCCTCGCCGTCGCCGCGTCCGGTGATTGCCACACAAGTCGACGGTCGTCGCAGACCATCGGACATCGGCAGGATGAGCAACGTTGAGATCTCCAGAAATTCAGACATCAAACCAAACAATTTCAGCATCGATGAAGGTGGCATTGAGGATGACGCTTCACAGTCTTCAGTTAAGCCTGGCAGTTTGAAGATCACCGGCGACTCTGACACCGAGCCGAGCTACGTCTACATCACGATGCACAGCGAAGAGGAAGCCATGAACTCTTCTCAACCTCAACCATTGGCTGCTTCTGTTTCGAATGCTGAAGAGCCAGAGGCTCCAGGGACTCAATCCGAGAAGGAAACCGGAGATCTCGAGGAGACAGCAATGGCGTCGTCTGAAGCTACGGCGAAAGAAAGTCCGGCGACCGACCAAGAAGACGCGTCGCCGCAGAGCTCCGATCAATCGTTCTACTCAAACGTGGACTCCTCGTTCTCCCACAGGTCGGAGCTTGCCGCCTCGCCCACCGATTCACCTCTGCACGGCTCGCCGTCGAGCTGCGGCCCCTCCACCGAGCAGCTGCTTGAAGCCGACGCCGCAATGCTGAGGATGAAACGGGAGGAGGAAGAAGACGACGAGGCCGCCGGCGAGATCAAGAGCCTTCCGATCCCGAGCACCACGACGAGCAGCAGCAGCCTTGCTTGTCCCGTCGTCGCCGTGCAGTCGCCGATGGAGGCAGTGGCAGGGCTCAAGAGGTTTCTGACCTTCGGCAAGAAGAACGTCAACATCAAAGCCGGTGCTGAGGCCGCCGCCGCCGCAGCCGTGGCTCCGCCGGCAGATGAGGACAGCGTCGGCCAGGGATGGCCATCAGGTGATTCGGTCAGGCCGAGGATTTGTTCCTCCGATGCTGCTTCGGATGATTCAGACAACAGCTATGCCATCCCTGCACACGGTAATTCAGTAACCGGATAATTATACTTCATCAAATCAGATAAATTCTACACTGTTTCATAACAAAAAAAAAAGAAAAAAAACTTTGATTTAGTATTCAAGTAAACACCTATTAATCAGAAGTGCAAAAACCACCAAGCTGGATAACAATAATCTGTCCGCTATATTCTGCAAATTGTTATGCTTGCAGTAAAAGAAATGGTTATGTGCAGTTCGGTCCTTGCAAAGCTGTGGACCGTGTTCTCCTGCAAAGCCTGTACTACTGAAGGAACTGATTTCATCGGCAAACTCTCCAAGAGGTTAATCCTGTTGACGCTGACTAAACTAAACCTGAATCCTATCTTTTTAAGCATTCATTATACTCTGCTTAATTATGCTCCCTTTGTTATGTCATTGCAGCAAATCGTTCCTTCTTCTCGTTCTCATCGTTCAAGTCCAGAGGGTACTGAACTACCGATGCTGAACTACTGATCGTTGGTGATTCGATGATCACTGATACTGATCCCTTTGTTTTGCCGAACTAAAATGGAAATTCTTATTACATTGGTTAATAGATAAATACAAATAAACATGTATGGTTGTAACAACTGACCAAATTTGTGTTTGTGATTTTTTTAGATAATGAATTTGTTTGTGTTTTATTCCGAAAATAAAATATGTCAGCATTTTATGCGCATAAAAATCTTTACTCCCTCTGTTCTCTAATAATTGATACTAACACCCATTCAACTTTAAACTTTGGTTGCTTATCTTTTCTAGAAAAAATTATAAATACTTAAAAATATGTTATATTATCGAAATATGTAGCTTCATAAATAAAACCATATAACTCTCATTTATCATAATATAATCATTTAGAAGTAACTTATGCTCAAAATAGGATTACCGTTGTCAATAGTGTTAGTTATTCGAGAACATGGGGAGTATACATGAGGGGACATTAGAGATGTGGTGGCAACTAGCAGGGTTCTGTGAATAGAATTTTAACGAGGTTCACCTATAATCGAAAAAGGAATTCTTTATACAATAATTTTTGTCACGTTATTTTTGTCGTACATTGCTACTGAAAGGGAGACCGAGGGAGCTTGGCAGGGGCAAGAGCTCACTATCAGCAGCAATGGGCAGCAAACCGTGCCACGTAGGCACAAAACCCCTCTCTCGAACCTCATCCTGATATCCCCAAACCACCAACCAAACACCGCGAAACCAGAGCAAGAAGAATCAGCAGCAGCAGCAGCCGACGGCCACGCGTCCCCGCGCCTGAAGCTCCCTCGCCGGCGATGGCATTCGCCGCCTCCACCGCCTGCAGGCCGTCCCTGCTCCTGCCTCCCCGCCAGGGCTCGTCGCCGTCGCCGCACCGCGTCCCCTGCGCGCCCTCCCCCGCCGTCTTCCGCGGCGCCCTCAGCGCGACGCCGGCACTGTCCACCGCGCCGCGGCGGCAACGCGCGGCGTGGACGGGGAGGATCGTCTGTGGCAAGGTGACGACGAACAACCCCTGCTGTTCCCGCAGGAGCATGATGACGCATGCCGCCGCGTGGCTGCTGCTGCAGCAGCAGCTGAGCTCACCACCACGCATGGCGCGGGCGGCTGACGATTCGGTGGCGGTGCAGGTGAGCAAGGGCAGCCCGGCGCCGAACTTCACCCTCAAGGACCAGGACGGGAAGACGGTGTCCCTCTCCAAGTTCAAGGGCAAGCCCGTCGTCGTCTACTTCTACCCCGCCGACGAGACCCCCGGCTGCACCAAGCAGGCCTGCGCCTTCCGCGACTCCTACGAGAAGTTCAAGAAGGCCGGCGCCGAGGTCATCGGCATCAGCGGCGACGACTCCGCCTCCCACAGAGTAAGCTTCTTTCTTTCTCCTCTCCATTGGCGGCCATGTCGTCGTCGTCGTAGCTCTGAACTGAAACCGCCATGGATGCAGGAGTTCAAGAAGAAGTACAAGCTGCCGTTCACGCTGCTGAGCGACGAGGGGAACAAGGTGAGGAAGGAGTGGGGGGTGCCGGCGGACCTGTTCGGGACGCTGCCGGGGAGGCAGACGTACGTGCTCGACCAGAAGGGCGTCGTGCAGTACATCTACAACAACCAGTTCCAGCCCGAGAAGCACATCGACGAGACGCTCAAGATCCTCCAGAACCTCTGAATTTTCTCTCTTCCAATCTCACCATGATACATCAGCATCAGTAATCGAGAAATTAATCCATCTGTTTTTACTCGATTTTCTCTCTTTTTTTTCCTTTTCGGCTCGGCGTATATATCTGGTGTATCTGTAATTCTGTATGTGTATAAATGCAGTCAAAATCGGTGGCAGCTAGTAGCTCTGAAATTAACCGGATGTACGTACGTACGTACGTATGTGGTATGTGCACGTTGAGCTATGAATAATAATCCGTACACGGCACCGGCACTCTGATTTTCTACTTGGATTACTACTGGTTTTTATCTGGAGCTGCTGGGTTATATTACGGTCGGATAAGTACGAGGTTATTAGCGTCATCGATCACCTGGCCTGTCTGCACTGTTGGTATCGTGTACGGCACGTGGAGCTTACGCTTACGCAGTGTAGGTTTTTTCAGTAATTAATTAACCTGAAGTCATGAACGGCGTTGTGTCGTGGTAATTGGTAAACTACGCCTTCCTTTTTTATGTTAGAGAAAGCCTATAAAACAATATACTGTTAGAATGATATAGGTTTAATATTTATATATTAGACTTGATATTAGATGTGATATTCATAGGTATCAATCTAATATCAATATATATTAGGTCTGATACTAGATATCGAATCTGATATATAGGTACCATGCCTATATCATTCTAATGTATACCGTTTCTTAGTATTTTCATTTCTGTTAAATCTGTTGGTGAGATGGTAGTACATGCTAGTTGTGTATGTGTATCTAGTTGTTCCAGCACTAGCAGACAGCTAGGGACGGATGCACCCATTGGGCAGCGTGGGGCATCCGCCCCACCTATATCCCATGTTGTCCTATACCCTCGTACCACTTTTTTAATTTTGGATTTAGTACATTAACCATTAACCTACCATTAGTCTATCAGATTAATCAAGTATCTTTGGTATTAGGTATTGATGGTCATCTCGTCTTTATGACTACGCTCATTGTCTCGTCCATCTAACGTTTCTTTAACTGTTTATTTTCATTGCTAAGTCGCTTTATGCTTGTGCAGTGTAGTGCGCGGACGTTGGTTTCCTAGCTAGGTGTCAAATTTTATGCAATTTATTATAATTATATAGTTCAAAGATTATTACTTTATTTTTAAATAAAAGGTGTCACCTTAAATGTTGTTTTCTAATTTAATTTATTGATTGTACTCTATTTTTTATTATAATATAAATATAATATATGTTACATTAAATTGTCTTTATCGATCATCTTCGTTCTATTTATATTTCAAATTTCAAAGCTACCATGCATGCAGACAGCGGTCACCTGCCACCTCGTGTGCGTCTCGTCTCACAGCTACCACGGATCGTTGGAGCCGAAAGCCATGGAGTACTTGCGTGGATGGATGAACAAGATCCAGAATAATCCTCTACTAGATCTGCGTGGACCATCACCATGCAAGACTGCAAGTGTAGTCACACTAGCGAGTACACTTGTAGTAGTAGGATTAGAAGGACCGAGTTAAGCATAGGCATGGATTACCATGGGTGTTTAACATATCTGCATTAGAAAGGATCTATCTAAGAGCTCGCTTCTCTATTGCAAACATTTTCTTAGTACTCTCTTTATTTAAAAATATAAATATTTTTACTTATAAATCTAGAAAGTACTTGGACGGAGAAAGTAGTATGCACTTAAATTAAGTAATCGGAGTGCAAGTTTTGAACATAAGCACATGCCAAACAGGCACATTTAAACAACTGCATTGGATATGGTTCTCAAAATTTCGATTATTTTCAGTACGATGATAGTGATACTGGGTTTGTTTTTAGGGTGGAGGAAGGAGGTGTGCAAGCATGAGATAGTGGGTTGTGGTGAGTACGAACATGCTAGAGTCACAAATGAGTAAAGCTAACAATGAATGTGAGAAAATTAAGGTCTGTTTGGCAGGGCTCCAACTCCTAGATTCTGGTTTGGTGGAGCTGGAGCCCAGCCAAACGGTCCAGCTCCAACAAAAAATGGATGGGATCCGGCTGGATCGCTCCTAAAAAAATAACTAGCAGGTTGGAGCTGCCTTCCGCCAGCTCCATGCTCTAGCTCCAGCTCCGTCCAGCCCCTCGGCCCCCCTCTGGCATCTTCATCCCCGCCCCTACCTCGAGCGGCGGCAGATCCAGGGGCGGCCGCGACGGCCGAGGAGGAGCAGGCGGCGGCGGCCGGAGGGGACGCAGGCGGCGGACGGCGGCGCAAGCGGCGGCGACGCAACTCGCCCCCCCTCTGGCATCTTCATCCCCGCCCTTACCCCGAGCGGCGGCGGATCCAGGGGCGGCCGCGACGGCAGAGGGGGAGCAGGCGGTGAACGGCGGCCGAGGGGATGCAGGCGGCGGCAGCCGGAGGGGATGCAGGCGGCGGACGGCGGACGGCGGCCGAGGGGACGCAGGCGGCGGCGGCTGGAGGGGAAGCAAGCAGCGGCGACGCAACTCGTCCCCGCTCTGGCATCTTCATCCCCGCCCCTACCCCGAGCGGCGGCGGATCCAGGGGCGGCCGCGACGGCCGAGGGGGAGCAGGCGGCGGCGGTCGGAGGGGACGCAGGCGGCGGACGGTGGACGGCGGCCGAGGGGACACAGGCGGCGCACCGGCAGGGCCCTCGCTACATCCTCCTCTGCATCCCCTCTCTGCATGGTGCACGGGCGGCGGAGGGCGGCGCAGGCACGGGTAAAATTTCTGGAGCTGATCAGGCTAGCCAAACACTTTCAGGCCACCTCAGATCCTACAGGATCTAGCTCTCGTTAGAGTTGGATCCAGGAGTTAGGATTTAGGAGCAGGAGCCCTACCAAACAGGCCCTTAATGAGGGCTTGTGGGCACCCTTGGGTTGTAAGATCTTTGCATGGCTAGCGATGCATGGGAAAATCTAGACGGTGAACAGGCTTGAGTGTCGAAGCATAGCTAACCACCATATCTGTAAACTCTGCTCAAGGGAACAGAAAACGGTTGAGCACCTTTTTATCCAATGCGTCTAGTTGCAGCAGTTCTGGAATCTAGTTCTTCAAAGATTGGGGACTTGTTGGGTTCTCAGGTCAGGCGAAAGCCTTATGGACAAGTGGCTATGAACCATGGAGATTATTTCTGTCCTCCGTTGTCAGGGCGCTAGCACCATCATCATCCTTGCCCTTTGGGCGATCTGGAAAGAGCGCAATATGCGCGTCTTCGAAAGCGTTGATATACCGCTTTACAGAGTATTCAAGACAGAACTAGAAGAGTTAAGCTATGGAGAGACGGTGGCCCGTTAAAGTTTTCAATTTTTTTGCGAGATGCAAACTTTAGTCTATGAGTTAAATACCTTGGTCTAAGGGTTCTAACACCCCCATTTTATGTTGCTCCCCCTCTTAATGCAAAGACATTCAAAGCTTTTGTATGCCCTCCCAAAAAAAAATAATGAGTTGACACTTAAAAGGATCCAATGTCATGTACCATCAAAGATATGCCTAGTATGCTTGAGCTTGCTATAGATGTTGCTGCAGCTTCAACTACCGTAACCAGTGACAAAACTATGATGCAACTAGCATCCATAGCCAGTTGAACCGAGCACATCCATAATGTACTAATGAAGAGCTTGAGGCAAGAGGGACGTAAAGCAGCTCACTTTATAAGAAAGAAAATAGTATGTTTCGATTTAGTCCTAAGAAAAAAAATTACCATACGTTGAATTTTAATCAATGGGTAGAGTCATACAACTCAGCTAACAACCAAATATTCAGCCCTAAATATAAACAAAGACTCAAGAAAAAGAAAAATTTGGAAATTAGGCATAGCATATCCATTAATCCATGGCAGCATCTACCTGCCCTTTCCAACTGATGCCCAGCATCTTCTTCCCCTGATCCCCTCCCTGGTCTCTCCATCCAACGGCCCAGATTTACTCATCAGCCGCCTCCTCCTCGCCATTAAATACCCCTTGTCTTCCCCACCTACTCTTCTCCCAAAACAGAGCACGCATTCCTCTCGCGAGCAGAGCAGAGGAAGCAGAGCACAGCCAAGAAACCAGCCACGTCGCCGGCGAGATGGACCTCCTCGAGCAGCCACTAGAAGCCGTCGCCTTCCGCCTCTACTCCCTCCCGGAAGCCGCAGCCCTGGGTGCTGCGGCATGGACCTGCCTCGCGGCCGTCCTCGCGGCGGCCGCCGCCGCGGGCATCTGGCGCCTGCGGGCTGCCCAACCGGTCGCCATGGGTGATACCTCTTCTGGCAGGAATGGTTTGGAACCGGAGACATCGTCGAAGACGGCGGCGGCGGCAATGTCCGAGCAGACGAGATCGTCACCGGAGCCGGCCTCGTCGCTGACGGCGCCCTCGCCGAAGGAACGGTACACGGCGTACTACCACGACAGCTGCTGCGTAGGGTGCTGCGATTTGGACGACGAAGACGGCGAGGAGGTGGTCGAAGAGGAGGAGGACGGCGTGGACGAGCCGTCGGAGACGATGCCGTTCGAGTGGGAAGTTGTGATGTCTCTGCCTCTCAGCCTGACGGCGGCCTGCCGGTACAGGGATTCCCCGCCGCTCGGCGGCAGCGTTGTGCGGCTGTGGGATCAGGCCGCCGCCGGGGGCTTAACGGCGGTGGCGGCCGCGAGCCCGAGGCGGAGGGGACGAGCAGCCGGCGTCGTCTCGGCCTTCTGAGCATCCAAGGAGCAATAAAAATAAAAAATTTATTGGCTGTAATAGATTTGTAGCTTTAAGCAGTTCAGGCTGTTCAGCGATGTACATATGGCACCTCGTCTTGAGCATCAGTTGCAACCTTCCTTCAATTTGCGCAAATTTGCAGATTCACAGCTGCAAATTGGCACAAATTCAGGTCAATTACTCGGATCTGTAGCTGTAAATCGTACTTAGTACTAGGTATATTATACTGCAGATTACTACTGCACGAGTAGTAGGCAAGGAGACAAGATTACAGTGCAAATGCATCTTCAGTTCTTTACCCTCACGGCTGAATTGCTGATGATGGTGAAATGCTCTCGACATGACGTTTCTTGGCAGCCAAAAACACTCAAAAGTCTCAATCTTTCTTCACTCTGAACACGCAAGTTTACCCAGCTTGCTTCACCTACCTTGGCCACTTTCCAGAAGGCCCTTGCCTGTCTCACTCTCACTCCACTTAGCAGAGTGAGAGATCAATTGCAAATCCAGTTTGGCAGTTGCATCATGTCAGGAGAGACGCCACATGTCCCATCAGAAATCCTACCGCTGCCTCTGAACTTCTGGCGAACTTGTCAGCTGCGGCGAGGCGACGTGCCGTTTGATGGCGCCAGTAGCTCATGAGCGATTCTTGCAGGATCGAGGCGTGAGAGATCCACCTACCACGGACAAGTGCACGGCGGCCGCGAGTAATTTCTTGCCATTAGAGATGGTTGGTGCGTGGTGGCGCTGGCGACATTGTTGGTTGCTTCGAGCTTGTGTTTGTAGGGTTGGAGCTTCAATGCTGCCGTGCCATGGCGATCAGCGGTGCAGGGGAGATGCAGATCGACCGGTTGACGAGGACGCTTCGGTTCAATTGTGAACTCCCCGCTCAGGGCTCCTTCTAATTTCTGAACAGCTAATGGACTATTCGTGCCACACTTCTAAAATATGATCTCTAAAAATTTTCTATATTAGCGTTGTTTAAATAACTTTTTCTAGGTTATTTATTAGTTTTATAATATTTAGCGTTCTAAATAGCTAATGGAGAATTGGAGGTATAGATTATTTGTGCCATACTTCTATAAAGTATTTTTTTTCTAAAAGAAACTTTTCTTAATCGGCATTGGTTAGGTTTTTTTTCTAATCTATTCGCTATTTTTATAATATTTAATTTATCCACACGAGTAATTTTTCTTTGTCCATGATCTATCCAATCGTTAGAACGCTCCCTTAGTTTGGTTGGTTTAATGCTGTTAAAAATAAGAAGATGGGACTGAATCTTATTGGTTGGTTCTGTGGTTAATGCCGCATTATGCTATTAGTCACTTAACTAATCATCACAAGTGCCTTTTACAGCTTACCAGTTTCTTGAGATGTCACTGTGTCAGGGTAGGAATTATGCTGTGTGACAGCAGCAAACGGGACCTGACCTGACCGACGCTGTGACACACACACACCGGCTTATATAGATCGGTCCATACTCACTCCGAAAATATAGTTATTTATAGTATTTAAATTTATTTTAAAATATAACTATTTCTTCACCTACCTACTCATCTTAACCAATCATAATCTTCATAAATGATTTCTCTTAACCAATTAGGAACTTCCACAATTTAAATCCAATTACTTTCTTAATTCTCATAAAAACCTCCATAAATGCTTATATTTTGATATGTATGGAAGGAGTATATTGGTCCCTTCGGCTTGACATCACATTTTTGTCCTGTGCCTGGCTCGTGAGCAGAGCAGCTGCCCCCTTTCGTGTGCTTGCAACGAGCCAAATCTTGCAGTGGCCGGCCGGGCGGTGGTGTGGAATCGTAGCTCTCGGACGGTTGGTTCTTGGTGGTGGGGTGGTTGATCAACAGCAGCAGCAGTGTAGCACCATGCATGTCAGCATCGCTCCAGTGCTTGTGCTTGCCAGACATCATCACTGTTCTGCTGCAAAAGATACGTAGAAGTACCAATGTACGTACGAGTATCTCGGTACTATGGCACTAATACAGTACTGCACAAACTGATCTTGATAAATCTACTGCATTATCAGCACCACTGTACCAGTAGGTATTTTGCTGGATTTTTTGAGTGATGCAATTTGGTAACATACCTAACTGCTTAGAGAAATGATGTGGGTGTAGCTACTAGATGTAGATGGTTAACAAAAAACAAAATGTATTGCATTGCATGCTTCATGATACACAGTTTTTAACAGAGCTGGCCCCAGTACAATGCAACTTGTTCTCAAGATTAAAAGCTCATGCTTCACATAAGCCAATATGCATGCAGAAGAAGCATTTTATTCACCCGGTGGACGCGTGTCACAGATGAAATAATGATTTCTGTGAACTAACCGATGAGCTCAACAATGAACAAATCCTCCCTGAAACACAAAAGCCTCATAACACCAAGGCTGTTGTTTAAGTTACAAGCGATGGGCTACAAAATTGATGGCGTTGTGTACGAAAGATCAGTCTTTAGTGTGGTTTTGGTACATAGCCATCTACCGCAAAGTTTCGTGTAGCTGCTGGTAATGCCAGTCGCATGCCATCAAGTTCAGGCTTTGCGATCACTTGGCAGCCAAGACGAGACCTGAATGCAGTTCCAAATTTGATGCCGTATTAGAAAGGAAAAACATTTAAAATGCACGTTTCATATGATTGAGGCTCATACGCAAAATACTTTATTATCATTCATGTATTACCGCGTAGAATAAAAACTCTAGTGCATACAAAACTACCATGGTATTTGTAATACCATGGTATTTATACAATTACAACTTACCAGAGTGGGAATCTCTCACTTAGCTATTTTACCATGCTAGTTATAAGTTACTTAGTCTTTAATTTCCATTCCTCATGTATATATGCATATAGTAAGAGTCATAGATAGCAGCAATTAGTTTGTAAAGGTTGCACACAGATACATGTGGAGAAATATCATGATTATTAAGAAAGAAACTGCATGTCATATCCTCTCATATCAAATGCCTGTGTTTTCCCCTCACTCACTTTGGTCATCAACTACGTAACATATTCTGACAAAACCCATCATAGTCAGAGGTGGATCAAATACCTAATATGCTAGTTTGCATGATATTCAGACAGCAAGGACCACCGGTCACGGGATCATGAAAATGGATAAACAAAAATAATAAAACTGTCAAGAGATCTTCACTTACGTTTCTGTAAGCCCAAATGCAAGGTCAAGCATATCATTTTCTTCATCAGTTGGATCTTCTAGCTTATTATAATAGTTTACATCCTGGACAAAATTGAAATGGTTAGTTAGCAGCACTTCAACCTGTACAACAGCATAAAACCAGCATTGGTTATATAGAACACACCATAACTATGACATGACAAGTCGAGCACGCCAGTGAGCCTTCACATGCTCCTGCAGTACCCAAAACACCAGGCCAAGTTACTAACTACAGTTGAAAATCAGTCGACAGATCATCAAAGGGCGAGATAAAATCCCCTTGTTATAAATGAAACATGACAAGTAGGTAGTAGCAGACAACGGATGCCAGTCGATTGGGTAAAAATAATTTGCTTTATATAGATATTCTTATCAGCAAAAAAAAGTCACAAATTCAAAACATAGAACACTTGCAATGATAAATCTGTAACCTTCAAGTTCGATGTCATTTTCATGTGCAGCTTCTAACATGGACATTCCAACAGGGACACTGATCTTCTGCTCTGTGCCATCCTTGTTCACAAATGTTACAGAGATTCTGCGCAGCCCAGAGAAAATTGCTTGTTAGAAAAATCGCTTGTTAGAGATTCTGTGCAGTTATTTTGGGCCAGCTATTTCCTATGTGGGAAACAAAAGGAGCAGCCCCTGAAAAGACAATAGAGATATTGAAGAAAATCACACAAACGATCTGGACAACAGCACTACCTTGTCCCAATATACAAATGTTGCTAGGTGTTCACATTTCATGGTATACCAAAAAAAGGAAAAGAAAGGAGAGAGAAAATACACTCACTTCTCCTTGTCCTGACTGCCCTCATCATGATTGCTACTAGTTGTTGCTGTGGAGAAGAGGATGTTCTTCTGAAAGTTACAGACCAGTGCTTATTAGTCATTACATATACGAACGTTTGAAAAATGATAAATCATCTCTTGTGGAGGAACAAGAAAAAACTGCCCAAAAGTTATAATTGGTGGTGGAAAATGTGCAGGTTGATAAAACATTTTGTCTATCCATTAGTTGTTTCAGATTTCATAATGCACAATTTTTTTTATTGGTAATTTCAGAATGCACACGCCATATCTAGAAAACATCTATCAGTGATTTATTTGTATTGTCAGATGCAAACATCATGTATATAACTACAGTTATGTATCAATGACTTGGCTGAGTCAAGCTGTAAGCGAAAGCACATACAAAGGGTATGTAAACTTTTTGTCCAAATTTACCACTAGAAATCACAACAGTAACCATACAATTGGACTAACCGTTGGGGCCAAATGTCGGTTGAGTTGACCTTGATAGTAGCTGGTTGTACTGCTTGAAAATTTTCCTGCTGCACAAGATTAAGAACAATCAACAACAATAAGATTGCACCAAATCTCCATCTTTACTAAACTAACGATACATAAAAGGCAGGAGCATTTGAAAACCACACATTTGCTCAACAAAAGTGGATATGAACTCAAAACCGGCCATAGAATGCTAGATGCCACAAGAAAGCCGCATCGCGTTTAAATAATTTGACTACTCCTTAGTCGTTCAGGGTAGGGCATAAATGCATCACGTATGGGAGGTACTCCAGAGCATCAACCCATAAAGGTACAGAAAAAGGTAGGAACAAGCAAGTACCAGCTCTACTCTCGCGCAGAAGCCGCGCCCCGAGCTGGGAGATCCTGGACAACATCGCCGCAGCCCACGAGCTTCCGAACCCTAACAGCAACAATCCAATCAGCGAGAACCGCCGGGCCAACCAAGTAACAGAACACCCAGGGGGATAAGCTAGTCGAGAGGCGGAGCATCCCGAGGAGACGAACCTTCCGGTGGCCGGTGGGCAGCGCCGCCGCTCTCCTGCCTTCCACGACGGCGGGAAGGGGAAGGAGGAGGAGGAGGAGAAGTCGGGTGTCGCCGCCGTGGAGGAGGCTGAGCCGCGGAGTCTGGAAGCAGACGAGCCGCCGCCTCCGGGTACTTGTGGGCCGTGAATCGGTGGGCCAAGGGGCCCATTTCTGAGATATTTTATGGGCCTAGTAAAAGCCCACTACCCATACACCGCCCACTCTATAAGAGCCTTGGGAGAAACCCTCCCTGAGGTTCTCCTTCCCCTCCCCCGTCCGCCGCCACGCAGAGGGGGACGCGCCGCCTCCGCCTTCGCCTCGGCCGCCACCTCCCGGAGGCGAAGAAGCCTCGTCTCCTGCTGCTGCTGCTCCTCCCGCACGCCGCCGCCGCCTCACGACGTAGGTAACGCCCCTTCTCTCCCTTGCTCTACCTGCTCGTGCGCGTGTGTATGCTGCCTCTAGTATCGCTGATACCCATGTGATTTATGGGTTAATCGGACTTTACAGGGTCGTTTTCGGTTGATTCTGTCATTTGTTAGTCACGGAAGCAAGTTTTACGTTTCTATTCCACGGATTAGTTAGTCGGGGAAGTAATTTTTGTTTTTGTTCTATCTTCTGTGATCTGTCTGTCGTGTTGATTACAGTCCATGCAAGCGGGTAAATCAGATTTGATGATTTTGGTGGAAAATATATTTTCTAGCTGCTGCTAAGATTTGACGTAGCTACGGAAGTTTGAGAATCTGAGTACTAAATCTAAGTGTGCTTTCATTGCTGCCATGTTGCTTACTGTCTGCTTCATTTGGACAAACTTTTGATACTACTAGCTAAATGCTTGCGCTCTTGCAATGGGTTAGAATGAACCATTCATGTCCCTGTAGGGTGCAAAACAAGCAGTGTGATTTTTGTATCGAATATGTTATTCTTTCTTTTTTCCAATAGCGCTTGATAGTGTTTATAATTGTGAAATCAACTTGTGCATTACATATATACAACACCTTAGACTTTCCATGGTAATGGTGATTTTAAAAAGCCAAATAAGTAGAGGATAACAGATAAAAGGCCTGTATGTAGACTATAGTATTAAAATGTTCAGGGAGCAATCCATAAAAAGATGTAATAGGGGTGGCAGGCAGGTTACAGATTCACCAGCACCAGCACCACTCCATTCTCTTTAAACGAGCATAGGACTATAGATAAAAGAGGGAGAATTAGCTTGCTGGAGAGTTGGCCTATGATGTGTGCAACAAGTTTTATGTGATCTCTCAGGAGGAACTGGTGCTTAGGTTCATATGTGATTTCTTTTTGTTTTTGTTTGTGGTGTATTGTTAGGCATGTCTTACTGGCGCCTTGAAGTGTTTTTACAGCCTTGCTTGCTACCTGTGTTAACAAACACTCTTTTAAGTTGAAGTTGCACAAATATACTGGCGGTTCCATTTTTGTCTAATATTTTTAGATTTATTTATGCTTTGGAATTGAAGTTGCAGAGAGTTTTAGTAAATGACATTACGGTTTGGTGTTCTGTGGATTTTATTGTCTATTATTTTCCATGCAGTGGGTTCCTATACTTGTTCCCACTTATGTTATTTCTGAAATTTTCTGTATTGCTTCCTGTTATCCTGTATTGATTTCATTTGCACTGTTGTTTGTATGACAGAGATAGTCATCTGAGCTACTGACCATATCAACAAGATGGTGCAGTACAATTTCAAGCGAATCACTGTTGTTCCTCCAGGGAAGGACTTCATTGACATCATCTTGTCCCGCACCCAGAGGCAAACACCAACTGTTGTCCACAAGGGATATGCTATGTCCCGCATTCGCCAGTTTTATATGCGAAAGGTTAAGTATACCCAGTCAAACTTCTATGAAAAGCTGACCACTGTCATCGATGATTTCCCAAGGCTGGATGACATCCATCCCTTCTATGGTGATCTCCTTCATGTTCTGTACAACAAAGATCACTACAAACTTGCCTTGGGCCAAATCAACACGGCCAGAAATATCATAGCAAAGATAGCTAAGGACTATTTGAGGCTGCTCAAATATGGAGACTCACTGTACCGGTGCAAGTGTCTGAAGGTGGCTGCACTAGGTCGCATGTGTACTGTCATTAAGCGGATCAGTCCTAGTTTGGCCTATCTGGAGCAGATCAGGCAGCACATGGCAAGGCTTCCATCTATAGACCCAAACACTAGGACTTTATTGATTTGTGGTTATCCAAATGTTGGGAAAAGCTCTTTCATGAACAAGATCACAAGAGCAGATGTGGATGTCCAGCCTTATGCTTTCACAACAAAGTCCCTGTTTGTTGGTCATGCAGATTACAAGTATTTGCGCTACCAAGTGATTGACACTCCAGGGATTCTTGATCGGCCTTTTGAGGACAGGAACATCATAGAAATGTGCAGTATCACTGCTCTTGCCCACTTAAGGGCTGCTGTGCTATTCTTCTTGGATATCTCTGGGTCTTGTGGGTACAGTATTGCTCAGCAAACTGCACTCTTCCACAGTATTAAGTCCTTGTTCATGAATAAGCCTCTAGTCATTGTGTGCAACAAGACAGACTTGCAGCCTCTTGAAAAGCTGTCTGAGGAGGACATGAAGCTGGTAATGGAGATGAAGGCTGAGGCTATGAAGACCATAGCTCATGGTGGAGAACCTAATGAAGAGGGTGTTTTGTTGACTATGAGTACTTTGACAGAAGAGGGTGTGATAGCTGTGAAAAATGCTGCATGTGAGAGGCTTCTTGATCAGAGGGTGGAGATCAAGATGAAATCAAAGAAGATCAATGACTGCCTAAATAGATTTCATGTTGCTATGCCAAAGCCTCGTGATAACAAGGAGAGGCCTCCTTGCATCCCTCAGGCTGTTCTGGAAGCTCGAGCAAATGCTGCTGCTGCAAAGGAAAAGAAGAAACTGGATAGGAAACTGGAGAAGGACCTAGAGAATGAGAATGGAGGTGCTGGGGTCTATTCTGTCAGTCTCAAGAAGCATTACTTATTGGCCAATGATGAATGGAAGGAAGATATTCTGCCTGAGATATTGGATGGGCATAATATTGCTGATTTTCTGGATCCAGATATATTGCAGAGGTGTGAAGAGTTGGAGAGAGAGGAGGGTATTCGCCTTGAAGAGGAAGCTGCACAGGAAGCTTTTCAGATTGATGGCCATGAATTAACTGAAGAGCAGCGTGAAATCTTGGGTCAGATTAGAAAGAAGAAGGCATTGCTCATCCAAGAACATAGAATGAAGAAGAGAACTGCAGAAAGCCGTCCCATTGTTCCTAGAAAGTTTGACAAAGACAGGAAATTCACAACTGACAGAATGGGCCGTCAACTTTCATCCATGGGTTTTGATCCTAGTGCAGCTGTGGACCGAGCCCGCAGCCGGTCTAGAGGTCGCAAGCGTGAGAGGTCACTGAGCAGAGCTGGTAGTGATGTTGATGATATGGATATAGATGGCCAGCAATCCAAGAAGTTGCGCGTGAGGTCAAGGTCCAGGTCTAGGTCAAAATCAAGAGCACCTGAGGAGGTTGTTCCAGGAGAAGGATTTAAGGACTCTGATCAGAAGAAGAAGGCAATTAAGAAAGCCAAGGACTCTGTGCGGAACAGGAACAAGGAGGCTCGTCGTGGAGAGGCGGACCGTGTCATTCCAACTTTGAAACCAAAGCATCTATTCTCCGGAAAGCGTTCTATTGGCAAGACGAGCAGGCGATGAGTGAATCAGCACAGCTACTTGGCATCACTGGTTTCAGGTTGGTGAATGTTGAGCACTGACTCATTGACTTCATCATATTAGCTCTGTATTATCTATAGTGTTTTGGGCTGATATCAAACTCATGTTCTATTCATTTTGTAGGAAGAGCAGTATCGTGGCAGTTTCGGTATTGGGTGAAGGAAGGCCAAATCATGCACTTCTGCAGGACTTGTTCGATGCCGTTACTCATATTGAAGTCTGGTGGCTTGCTGTGTATCACATCTCATCCTCTGCTGAGACATAATTTTGTTAGCTTATGTTGCAGCTTTACGCTACATTATATATGGTTTGGCTAGTATTAGTCGAGTGGTTTAATTTCGTTAAATGGTACTATGGTCAGTATCTTATAATGGTGACGTTTTTATACTCATATTCCAGTCATGTTCGGCTGTTGCGATGCTACTGTTTGAGTTGCAATGTTTAACTTTGCTTGTTGAACTAGAGCATCTTGATTAGCAGTCTCCAAGCCTAGAGCTGCTACCCTTTTCTTTCTTACGTAGTATTTTTTCTTCTTTTTTTTTCTTTTGCATAACCTCAGAGTCCTTCTGTTATACAACACAGTGCATGCATTTGAGCAATTTCCTGTTATGTTTCTGGAACATTAAACTGTGTAGGCCACAAAGGAGGTTTTTGTATTAGAGAAAAGAGCAATTCAGTATACTGGAAGTTCATGCCTTCAATTGATTAATTTACAAGCTGATATACAATTTCTGTTGACATAAATAATGCAACAGAGCTTGTTGGTTAGTCAAAACTATGATATATAGTTTTTTTTTTCCAGGAACAGAAATTTGTTCATGCCCTCCAGCAGATTTTGAAGCCCCCGCATGTGAAT
Organism: Oryza meyeriana var. granulata; assembly: GCA_003991445.1. Lineage (NCBI taxonomy): Eukaryota > Viridiplantae > Streptophyta > Magnoliopsida > Poales > Poaceae > Oryza > Oryza meyeriana. Next base: position 124,454 of record RYFJ01000509.1, on the reverse strand, counting down.
ATTTGATTTTTCTATGGATTTCTTTCGATCTGAAACATTTAGAAGTTAGAAATGTCATTTTTCATTTGTGGATTTTGCCTTTTCTGTGTGAAACTGGAAACTTGCCGACCTGAAAATTGTTGTATCTGGAAATGGGTGGAAGATGGTTGATTTTGCAGGTTTAGTAACACAGATAGTAGTCTACTTTGGTGGGTGTGGTAATGTGCAACTGAAGTGTAGCATAACTATGTACATTTGTCCATTTCTAGTGTAGCAAGCTTCAGAACAATGTTATGCAAATTTCAGTGTAGCAATTTTCAGAGCTTTATGTGCACAGGTACGATTCAAGTGAATGTTGCCAATCTACGCTGTGTGAAGATGTAAACATTGTGGTGAGAGTGGCTTGTACAGAGCAGGGTTCACAAAAAGGGGATCAGGGCGGCTTTTTGGTTCTCGTGTAAACCGTTAACAACCGGTGAAATCTGACTAAATATTGTCAAAAATTTAAAATCCAATCTGAAATTTTTTTTAGACTTGACTAGGAAACCAAGCAGTTTGTTTTCTCAAGCTGGCCCCGGGAAGTCTGGTTTTCGTGCGTTTTCGTTGGTTTTGTAAACCCGAAGTATAGAGGCATGTTCATTTTTTTTTTTTCTTGTCGCAGTTAATGGCTCAATTTGATGAACTGAATATTCTATAGCAGAAATGGAGAATATTTTTAGTGATACTTCTATCAATAGATTTTGTAATGATCTAGCAAGGGTATGTGGGATTTGAATTTTTATATAAATGCAAAGAAACTATTTTATATCAAAACACACGTCTTGTATCCAAGGGTAGTTTTGGACTAGTCCCTCTTATCAGAATCTACATTCATCTTTGGTAGCCAAACACTTCTATAAGCTGATTCAGATTCTTTCGAGAAACTGATTCAAAGAGAATCAGAACCAGCAGCAGAAAGAATCGAAATTTAGAGCTCTACCAGGTCAATAGCCAGTAGACACGGGCATCACCTATGTCCAGCAAGAGGGAAAGCTTCTGGTCGTTGGAGCCCTATTACTGCCACTTTCCAGATGAAAGCAAAGCAAGAACAGAACGGGGCAGTTAGATTTAGGGCTAGGCTACCTGAATCCAACGAAGACCAAGACGTTCCTGTCATTCACTCCAGGGTACTTCCAAAGAACGAACGATCATAAATGCTGCGATTTTGCGACGATGTGATGACTGATGGCTGGCAGCTACTCCACAGAAGCTTCTGGAAATTTTAGCACCCTTGATTTGTACTCCCTCCTCCCTCCGTCCCCACTATAAGAGACGGAAGCATTTAACTATAAGAATCCTATAGTACTGTTTTCCTCTAACTATTTTTTATTTAAATTTCTTCTCTTTTTAATCTCATCTATTACTTCCACTTCTTAGTAAATTTTCTTTATCCTTATGAATCTTACATCCTTTATATTTAACTTTATATTTAAGGACAAAGAGAGTAGTACTCTCTTTATTTTAAAATATAAAAATCTTGGTAGTAGATATGATATTATCTAATTTTAAAATATAAAAACTTACGAGAGTTATATTTTAAAACAAGAGTACTAGTACTAGTACAACCCAAAAGAAAAAGGTACATTTTCTAGGATCTCAGAATTTTATGAGTGGCAGAACACTGTAGAAGCTCACTGCCCTTCTGTTCCAGAAGAGCTTTCCAGATGTACAATTCAGCTCATTACGACCAATAATCAAAACATAACAAGCCCTTACTCCTAAATTAATTATACACCGTGTGTATTTAAACAAATTCTGGAGTGTGTCTTTCAGTACAGCCATGAACAAGAACAAATGAAGGAAAAAAAATGTCAGTCTCCGTGGCGACGAGCGCTGGCGATCAAAACCTTCTTCGAGTACGTTGCTTCCACTGATGAAGTGATCAGCATCCAACGACTACACGTTGTGGGTCGCCGGCGACCTCTCCTTCCTCCTCTTGCCGCCGCCGCCGCCGGCGGTGCTCGCGTCGTGCGACGTCCATGGCGCCTAAAGACAGGACAAAATATTATCACCGGCCAATTCGATCACCATCTACCGAAAGACAGTACTAGCAAAAAAAAGAACACTCGGCGGTTTTGCTTCCAAATGTCACTATCAGCAGCAGCAAGATACTGAAACAGACAGAGCAAGATTTGATGAATCTTGCAATGACACGAACAATCTCATGAGAGATGCTGCCTTATCTCAAAGACCAGACTGACTGGTTGGCACTTGGCACCTGCCAGCTCAGGTATCCAGAAGTAACCTGAAAATGCGCTTTTGCCGACCATGTCAGCGAGAGCAGCATCTTCAGCCATGGCAAGATTGACCGACCTGATCAGCTCTTTATTTACCTTGAAACAGAAGCCCGAAATGCCCAGGCCCAAACTGGAGTCCATCGTCGGCGAGCACCGTTTGTTCACGCCTTTGCGTGACGCCGGCGCTTGTGCATCAGTGGTCGCCGGAGGCGGGGAAGACGGCAGTGGCCACGACGGCGGCGACTGCGAGGTGCAGGCTGCGCTTTGGCAGAAGCCGGCGTCGATGTCGTCCTGAAACATGTCCACGAACAGCTGCTGCAACTCCTCGAAGCTCTCCTGCTCAACAAGAAATTTTCTATTTTCACAAAACCAAAACATGAATCTTAACACGCAATCAATGCAGATTTCGTGACAGCATGTTTCTTTTTTCCTTACGGTTGGCGTCGCCTGGCTCATCATCTGCGCCATCTCGCCGAGGAAGTCGCCCATCCCCGACAGCTGCAACCAAAAAAGGAAGACAAAATTTGCAGAAAGCACCCCGTCAATGTCCGAATTTTCAGCAGAACGTCATCGAGAGGCTAGTTAGTTAGTTACATCGGCTTCGTCGTCGTTGCCGCCGTCGTAGACGCCGACGTCGTAGAGGAACCGCTTGTTGGAGTCGGAGAGCACTGCACGCACACACGAAACAACAAGAAGAACAAGAACAAGAAGCATAGCACACATGAGTTTGCCCGCGCGGCGGCGCGGGCATGTATCTAGCCAAGATCAATCATATGTGCTTCGCGGCTTCGCCGTGGAATGGAAATGATCGATCGATCGGAGGAGGGATCGATTTTACCGGAGTAGGCACCCTGGATCTCCTGGAATCGCTCCTTGGCCTCGTCGACGCCCGTCGAGCTGCTGCCGGCCGCCGAGCACCTGTCCGGATGCCATATCTGCACGCGATCGAGAGGGAGACGGCAAATAACCAGCTGATCGATCTATCGGTCGTCGTCGTCGGCGGCGGCGGCGGAGGAGAGGAGGTCACACACGTAGGTAGCGTACGTACCATGGCGAGCTTGCGGTAGGCGACCCTGAGCTCGGCGTCGGTGCACTCCCTGCTGAGGCCGAGGACGGCGTAGAGGTCGGCGTCCGCGCCGCCGTCCTGCTGCTGATGCTGCCTGTCGCCACCACCGCCGGCGCCCATGCCGTACGTCGTCTTTGCGCGCGCGCGGCGGACCGGAGAGAGGAGCTAGGAAGCTAGCGTACGTGGGAGGCGGAGGAGGAGAAGGGAGGGAGGGATCGGAGCTGAGGCCGTCGCCGGCAACACAAGTTGGCTTGTCCACTTGCAGCGCGGGAAGCCTCCAGAAGCTCTCAATCGCGCGCGCGCGGAGCCATACACCTTTTTTAGGTCGCTGCCGGGTACGACGACTAGTAAACGAGAGAGGTGTGGATACACGTACATTGTACGAGTGTATACGTATTAGCGTATATGTACAGTAAGATCGTAGATCGTACGAGTGCTAGTACGTGGTACTCTTTACTACTAGTAGTTACTCGTAGATCGTAGTATTGTAGTACATCTCAAACTTGTCTGGAAGAATCGATCACTGGATGAATCCAGTTACTACTCCCTCGGTTAAATATAGTCCGTACATATTTTCTGTAATATCCATAGTGTTTGACTTATTGTTTAACTAATTAATTAATATACATATATATTGTGTTTATACGTGGTATCATTATATTCGTATTTAAAAATATTTTTATATTATATTAATTTATTGTTGTTGATAATATATTATAAAAAAAATTAAGAATTATTAAAGACCGTGTCTATATTTTTATATGGATCAGAGAGTACTTTCTCTCTCCCAAAATAACTTTTATTTTTAGCTAATCTTATTTATTCCACGAAGACTTTATTTTTAGAGCAATCAATAAATTAATGTCTATAAAAATAAAACACAAATACATTGAAGTTTAGAAAAGTGGGAGATAAATATATTGAGGTTTGTTTATATTTGAGTTTGCTATAATAGAGGATATTTAAATCTTTTAGTTATATATTGGTATTGGAAAAAAAACTCGTTTTAAAACGGAGATAATACTATTAAGGTAGAGAGTGCACTAAATGTGTCTGGTCAGAGCTATTGAGTTATAGTTCCTGTTTTTTCGATTCTGGTTTTTAGATTTTTATTTGTATGTTTTTTAAGTTTTTAAATGGTATATTTCGTAAGAAAATTTCTATGTAAAATTTTTTTATAACACTTTTTTGAACATTTTTTTAACCTCATAAGATTTAATTTATTTATTTATATTTTTAAATAACTAGCATAAAAATTAGATAATCTATCATTCTATCGACTTCAGCTATCATAAAATTTTCAAACTTTGTATGATATTCTACCACGGGTTAACCACCGGATCGGAGAAATATTTTGTGGGTATGGGTGGCTAGCGAGCGAGCTTGGCTCTGGAAAGTTCCATGCAGCAGCGGCCTTGTGTCATCGATCTGGTGGCATGACCCGCACGTGGCTCGTGTACGTGCGCAAGCCGCACGGGCCCACCTGCCGAAAAGCGTACCGCCTCGGTGGTCGTCCGTTACATACGTGCCCGGACTCTCGAACCTTCTGCTACACCGTACTTCTCCTAGTTTACCTCTTCCTAAAAACAAGGTTAATAGTGTAGTCAACTATTAGCTATAATTATTTTTATGTTATTTTATAGCTAATACTAAAACCAATAAATATAATAGGTTGACTATTGTGATGACTAGATCTAATCAATCAAACAATTGTATGATCAAAAGTGATCTCTATTTATGTGGCCATTTGTGTAGTAATAGAAACATTTTGTTTACATAGAAAAAAATACCAAATATTATATGATACAGTTCACAGATCGTATCAATGCGTATGATAAATTTTGGCCTAAATATGTAAAAAAAAACTTTATTTGAGAACCGTTTGAAATACGAGATTTAAACTTTGTAATATTTATGTGAAATTTATAAGTAGTGTTTTGAACGAAAGCACTGACTTTACAACAATAGCTCTTGTATTTCCTCTATGTAGCAAGGCAACACCTGCACAACTTAAGGTATAGTTTGCAGGTGCTGGTTGGAGGAGCAGCGGTGGTTGGATGGTGCCGTCCGACGGCGTGAGGCGGCGTCACACGCCGTGAGGCAGCAGCTGGTCGTTCGCTGCCGCGTTGTGTAGTGAGAGCGCACGGAGGTGTCTGCACTGGGCCGACAAGGTCTGATGGAGGCAGGGGGAGGACAGCAGGAGTGCAACAGTGACAAGGAGCGAGGGGCTAGGAGCGCCAGTGGATAGTCCAACTCACTGCAGCGTGTCTCTAAAAACTAGTCTTCTATAAAATGTAAAAAAATATAAGATAAATAAATGTTCATTTTGCTATATGATAATTACAATTAATCATCATGTAACGAGGTTCTATGTGTTGCTCGTTATTCATCTCGTATATGGATTGCTACCCCATACTCATATAGCACCCGGTACAAATAAAAATATAACTAGAGTATAGAAATATATTGAACCAACAGAGTTGGACCAAAATAGTGTACATTAAATGAAAAGTGTAGTCTATATAGAAGGTACGTTAGTAGCAGGCTACCCATAGTACACTCTATCTGCAATGTGGTCACGGTACGTACTCATCACTTTCTCGCTATTGTGTGCGTAGTACATGTCTTTGAATAGGGGCGCCAATGGTAATACGGGAAAACCGTTGTACAAAGGGTTATTATCGAGGCAGTGAGGGTCGCGACTGTCCAACCTGATATTGTTCAACGCAAATGCAACATGTATAATGTTGGTTTGAACATCAGCCTCCGGGTAGTACGATATCCCATTTAAGATTTTTCATTGCTTCTTGATAATCCCAAATTGCCTTTCAACAATATTGCTCAATGACAGGTAGAGAAAGTTGAATTCCTCTTCCCTTCCTTTCGGAGGAGGAGGTTCGTGAGCACCAAACTGATCCTTGTGGTATCGAATATGTGGAAACGGCACCAGGAATCCCATCCTACTCGGATATCCGAGTCGACTAGTAAGTATTTTCCTGCGAAATGACATAATTATTTTTGTGAGTAAACCATTAGAAACAACGACCAATAACTTATCTTTGCACCTAATGGATTATGGTATGTACCGAATGATAGTCTTAGGAATTCATTCGAATAATTTTGAATTGCTTTCATCAGAACTTGCTTATCGTGCACAGACCCTGGCCATCCAGCATCACAGAAAATAACTCTCCTATCATACCCTACTATGACTAGCACATTTTTGGTCGTCTCGTTATGACGGCTCCTTTATTCAATTCCCCTCTCCACAGAAACAGTAACAAGCATATGAGTTCCGTCGACAGCACTCACAGAGTAGTTAATGGCTTGAACCGTGGATCTTGTAGTAAACGTTGATGAATGTGCTGAAAGTTTGGATCAACTGGCTTTAGGATATTTCCCACCAACACATGCATGCAGTCCAGTACTCTATGGAAATAGTACGAAACTGTGTAGCTCGAGCAGACCCATAGATTGTTGGTGTTCCTATTTTGATGATTTCCTGCCATTGTATACAAGAACATTCCAAGTGCCTCCAACATGCATACCTCATGTGTCGGAGAGGTTGTAAAGGTTGATGAGGAGTATGTGTAGACAATTTATCTGATTGGCGGTCAACCGAAACATGGCACGATACTGTGTTGGATTACCCATTGTTTCTAACATCCAATTGATGCCAGTTTGGGTTGGCACACGTCATGGCGCCCTCAAGTTAGCCTCGAGACTAGCTGCTAACGTGTTAACAATGGCATCATCCTCGTCGTTGCTGTAGTGCTCACCTGTGCCGTCAGAACTCTGTGAATCGGTGCTCATCGCAATTAGTACAGGTCACGGAACACCTCAATGGCTTGCAGCCAGACCAGACTGCCAGGGAGGAATCCATCGGCAACCACCAACTTCATGTAAGCCGTTACACCTCGAGCCCTCTCCTGCTCCTCCTTCCGGGCACGACTCTCCATCGACTCAACCCTTAAATTAGCTAGCCTATGGAGGGCCTCGCCAGTGGAGTCAGTCCAAGTCTTCTTGGTAGACCCCCTGAAAGGGCACTATCTGCCATGGCTCTCTTGCCTTTTGTTGCCTGAGCACTAGCTGCTGGAGATGGATTTGGCGTCCTGTATGCAAGTTCAGTAAACTCCTTGATGTTAATCGTCTGGCGATGTGTTGGCTGCTCCTGTTGAGATTGATTGGCTGTCCGCTGCTGCTCGGCCTGCTGTTGGTGAAGTGGAACGGCGCCGGTGACATTGGAATGGTTGCTGACTACCGTGCGACCACGGAATACAGCATGGTGCATGTCGAAGAACTTCACAGGGCCTTTCTTGAATAACCTCACTCTTTTCCTTAGCTGCAAAAGCAAATAATAATAGGACATGGAACTCAACAAATGGAACTACACAGTGCAATGTAATTTCGAACAGAGAAATGGAGGCACTAGGACAGATGGCAAATATTTCATTGTTCTGTATATTTCTAGCATTATCTCCTAGTGGATATATTCCCAATATTTCTAATCGACCTATGTGTATTAGCCAAATATGTCTAGAAGTTTCTTTCTTGGTACCTCCTGATTACAGAACAATAGCATTTTATTCCCTTACTAAATAAACTACAGTTGCACACTGGTCATAGGGATGCAATGATTAAAAGTGTCTGAAAATTTTACCACCTATCTTTCCTGCACGAGCACTATACCTTAATGTCTTGCAACATACTTGTGTAGCTGCACAAAAATGTACTATAATCTCTACATATAGCTTACCAAAATGTCTGCTAGATATATGAAGTACAACATTGCTCCTAGATTTATATTTGTACATATGTCCTAAAACATTTCTGCTACATATATATGCACCAAATACTTGTGTGGCTGCTAGATATATACTACATTCTCAACAAGTAGCTACCCAATATTTCTGCTAGATACATAAAGAGGAATATTGCTGGTACATACATATTTCTAGACATATGAAACAACATTTCTGCAAGATATATAATTGTACTGAACACTTGTGTAGCTTCTACATATATCTAGCTATTTGTGCATGTAGTTACCCAAATTTCTAGTACATGAAACAACTACATAATTTCTGCTACATACATACATATATATAGAGAGAGACATAGTGCAACACTTTAGTGCTAATAAATATCTTGGCTAGGTTCAGATTAGAGATATACTACAACAGTTTTCTGCTAATACAAATTAGCTAGAATTTCCGTTGGCAAGTATGGCTGCCATCCATATGCAGATAGTGTTGCCTGCCGCAAGCCAATTCATATAGATATGAATCTATATAGCATCTGGTATTAGCTGCTAGGAATATTAGCACTGGTATTAGCACCGGTTTTCTGTTAATTGTAGTGTACGCTAGCTGCTAGATAAGTATTAGCTCTAGTATTACGTCTAGTATCAGCTCCTAGATATGTATTAGCTCTACTATTACCCAAAAATGGTGCGGCGGTGACATTCTACCAAATATGAATTTAGCTCCCAATTATGAATCATTTGCAAAGGCACAGCAATATACCCCTTTGACGGACTCTCACCAGGCGTCGTCGATGACAATGGCCTAAGTCTGGGGATCACGACCAAGTCCCGTAGCTTGCGATTCGAGCCATGTCCACATGTAGAACCGCTTGCCACAGCTCTCCCAGAAGTACTTCAGCTGAGCCTTGTCAACTTGCTTTTGGCACTTCTCTACCATCTTCCTCTGCAAATTTGTGTACCCCTAGGATTTGTGGCAGTTAGAGGTGATGGTTTGGGCTTCAATTTCTTCCATGCAACTCTCCAGAAACACGTGGAGCTCGACATTGCTCCATCCTATTCGCTCGTCGGCCATCCAAAACCCAAGTCAATAGAGAGAATTGCTACGAAATGAAATCAACAAAGCTGACAGTACCTTTGTGGAGTTGCCGGAGCGGATGAGGTCCCAATTGATTGACCGGATGATGGTTGCAGGAGTCACATGCCTCACGAACGCGCAGACAACTTCTGGAGACTTCGCGCAGACGGCCACGAGTGCGTCCGTGGCCACAACCCGTCATGTTCCCCAGCTGTGGCGGAGCTGGCGTCCGACTTGTAGGAGTCACACGACCCCTAGCCGAATCCAGCTTGCCCAACACGTCGGCACACGCTTCACCGGGGGTTGGGGATTGCAGATGCGCAGGGTCGGATGCGGTCGCCGCTTCACCCAATGCTCGCTTCCGCTTCTTCCACCTGCTTGCCGTAGGAGCGACAGCAGGGTAGGCCTCAAATAGCCACCAGCACGGCATATCGTCGCAAATGGCTTCTTCTTGGAGGGACATGATGCACAGAATCTGTCCGAGACTGTGCAGCATGAGACCAACCGGTAGGCCCACAGGGACGACGAAAAGGCTCGCCTGCCGAGAAATCCGCCACAGACCAAGCGGGCAGGGCCGCGCCGGCCGGCTTTATCCGCGTGCCCCGACAGCTCGATACACGGACTTTCGCTTTCTCCTCGCCCGAAGGAGCTTGTGCAGAAGAATCCCGAGCCATCGCTTTCCGGCGAACCCTCACCACTAGCACGCCGCGTGGGACAAGCAAGAAGATGGCGCCAAGCCACAGGGGCGCCGGTGGCCAAGGCCTCTCGAGTGGGTGCCTCTGCTTTCCGCGACCGCCTCGACGAGGGGGCCTCATGGGCATCGCTGTGTAGAAGGACGAAGAAAGGGGAACGAGATGAGAGAGGCGACATCCAACTGCTACCTCACAGGAGCTGACGGGAGTGAAGAAACGGCCATTCACTAGGTTCATCCACCTAGTGTGTTCACACTGCATTTATTGCTATTTCTGCTAACTTCCTCCTCCAACCGGTACTCCCGAACAAAGCCTAAACCCTCCTCAGCGACGCAGTATGGCAGGAAGAAGCTTGCTTCGTGCTGATGAGTAGCCTCCACAAGAGCAGTAGCACGGCGTCTGGCCCGCCCCACCTCAGAGTGGCCGAGGCACCAACGTGCTCATGCCCCGCCGTGAAGCCCTCGCTGTGCTGCAGGTCCTCAAAGTCAATGTAGGATCCTACATGTTTGTTGTCCACCTCCTGCTTGTCCTTGATCATAGCAGTTGTGTCTACCAGCGCCTGTCCGATGAGCTAATTTTGCATGCGTAGGCTAGAGAGACTGGGTGGGCTGGAAGAGGAAAGTGGGATTGTTGGGGCAGCGGCCATCGGTCTGGCACGCGGTGAGGGGATTGTGGGGTGGCGAAAGAGGAACACAGGGGTATTTTGGAGCGCGGGCATCGATCTGTTGGGGTGGGTGGAAGAGAAACTACTTGCACACCGGAGAAGGAAGATCGTGCCGGTGGAAGAAAAACCCGACGCGCGGAGGCGTCGATCTTGCGGGCGGAGGGCGTGGAGTTGGCTAAGTGCCAAGGGGAAGAGGAATAGGGAGCATACGCCAAATCCACGCATGGGATCGGATTTGGTTGGTGCGGGCCCACAAAACGCGTCTTTTACAGCCTGAGAAATTGTGCTATTGCCTGGCGGTAGATTAGTCGCTCACTTGATTCTTTCTCCTCACTTTTCCTCCTCCATGTAAGAATCTGATGACATGGCATCTTTTGAAGCCCGCTGAATCAAATTATTGTACCTGCTCTAAGGAATACAAGTCCTACTTACTACTCTCTCCGTCCCAAAATATAACAACTCTTAGAGTTTAAACTTGTCCCCAAATATAACACTTAGTACTTATAAAATGTAACATTTACCAGTAAACTACTCATACTACTATTTATCTTCATCATCACCTAACCATTTCAAGTCCACGTCCCACCCATCTCGAGAAGACAAATAAGTATTTTACCATTTCCTTAATAGTCATGCCAAGAACTAAAACTTAATATATTTTGGAATGGAGAGAGCAGTAGTTACTTACTGGTGTCAAGTGTCAATTATTTAAAAACGGAGGTATTTACTCTCTCTCTCCTCCCAAATACTTGGTCACTAGGTACGATTCGTATTTTAACTTTAACTGCTGGTCTTTTTTTAAAAAAATAATAACACTTAATAGGATACACTGTGTTCACATTTAAATATTTAATATGGTCTATAATCATTTAAAAATTATTAGCGATCAAAGTTAGAACAATAATGGTTAATAGTGATGAAGGTTTTGGAACAGAGGTTTCTAACGTATGCACTACTATAGTGGGGGTATTTAACTATTTAACACACAGCACCAAACACATTTAATACCTATCACAGCATCCTCTCTCACAAGTGACAAATCAAATCATTTGCCACTCACTCATTTGAAGTGGCAAAAAGTTAAATATACACTATAAGGAGTACATAGTGTTGCTTAATGCCTTGTACTGTTGAGATATAAGTAATATTAACGTGATTAGTTAAAAATAAATTAACCAATGTCATTTAAAAAATTGAACGGAGTACTTATACGTAGGACTACTACTAATGTGAGTGGTCCACCAAGAACGGGTGCACGGAGGTGGGGCGTGGAACATGCCCAGGTAGGATTAGGAATTGCTCCAGGAAATGTTTCCATATCTGGTAAAAGCGTAGGAGGATGACACGGAAAGCTAGGAGTAGACGCCACAAAAGTATCGAACTATCCAGAACCCGTTTAATTCTGATGAACAAAAGTCGACCTGGTACAGAGCACACACATACGTGGAACTAGGGCACACAAAAAAGTGTTAGGATTTTGTGTTTATTTATGTGATTCCAGAACATTCCTGCATATCACCGTTTAAATATTGTGGTGGAGTAAAAAAAAATCTCCCTGAAAAGCTATGGTACTCTCCAGAAAAATGCTTCTCTATTGAGAAAGATATTAATGTTTAGGGTTCTTTTTAAACGTTCATGATATAGTAATTGAAACACACCAATTTTAAAATAAATTGGATATGAAAGAGAGAGTAGAGAGAAAGACAGAGTGTGTATTGGATTTAGCAAAGAAAAATAAAACAAGAGGTTTGATCTTATGTTAGAATTTCTATGGAATGAGATTTCTTAGTAGAAATTTTGCACCCTCTATTCCTTTGTTCCAAAGGATCTTGTTGGATATAGTCCCACATCAGTAATCAATGATGGAGAAGCACGACTTAAAAAGCGGGGACACAATTCAAGATCTAAAGTTGTGGCTCCGGTTGGAGCCGTGAAATAACAGGCCAAATGTGACTTGGAGTTTATGTTGAATATATGTACAAAGTCGGTAACTAATTAGGACTTGGAGTTGTAATAGGTGTAGGATAGAATTAGAGTCATACTCTATCCTAGGCCGGTAGCGTTGCCGGTCGAGAGTCGTTGTAATCTTGATACGCTGTTGTCGGAGGATGAAACCTCGACGGCGGGAAGTCAGGAGACCCCCCTTTTGAGATTCGGCCAGGGGAGTAGTTCTCAGGCGAGGCCAGCGTCTGGTGGATCAATGCGCGCTCGGGAACAGGGGACCCGAGCTGGGGACAGAGAGGTCCGGACGGTCCGCTTCGGGTCCGGACCGTCCGAACTGCTGCAATCGTGCGGGAGAGACAGAGGGGATCGGACCGTCCGTTTTGGGTCCGGACGGTCCGAACTGTGGTCACCGAGAGGAAGAGAGACAGGAGGCGTTTAGACAGGTTCGGGCCGCTCGGAAGCGTAATACCCTACGTCCTGTGTATGGTTTGCTATCTTTGGTGGATGAATGTGGAAATGAGGTTACAATGTGAGCTCAGCCGGAGCCGAGGAAGAAGAACAGTAGAGTGAGCTCCGGTGTAGAGAGCTGGAAGTTAGAGGTCCTAAGTTGAGTCTGTGAGAGGAGCTGTCCTCAGCGGTTGCTAATGCTGAAGCTTGAGCTCTCGCCCCTCATCTGCGGCATGGGTCCTCCTTTATAATGCAGGGGTGCCCACAGTGCCTGCGCCAGAGAGAGAGAGCTTCTGGTGAGGTCTCCGGTCCTCCTCCCCGCCTGCGACGCCCACGCCGGAGTTGGAAGACGTCCAGTCGATCACGTCCGCCTGCTGCCGCCTGCTGCTCCCATGTCCTGGACGCGTCCGCCTACCGAACCCACGCCGGAGTTGGTATGCAGCGGGTGGTGGAGCGTCCCGTCGCCCCTGTCTGCCTGCGACCCCATGCCGGGTAGGTCGGCCGTGGGCGGCTAGTCTTCGGGGCGTGAGGATGTAACGGGATGCGACGGAGTGTCTGGTCATCTGGTCGTCTTGGCTGATGGCGCAGGGAGACGTGACGGCGCACGCCTCTGCTGCGTGGAAAAAAGGAAGCCTCCATAGTCAAAGTCTTCTGACTGCACGGTCGGGGGTCCACGGAGGGCCATCGGGAGACGCCCGCACGTGGCAGAGTATTTTGCGAGTTGGTAGTCGGCATCGGCAGTCGGTCAATCGGCCCCGGGCCTAGGTGTCGGCACCCAGGATCAGAAGGATCGGCGTCTGGGCACCGGAAGGATCGGCACCCGGCCGTCGGGCCCGGGCATCGGCGCCCGGCTGTCGGACCCCGGCATCGGCGCCCGGGGCCGATGGAGATGGCGCCCCGGGCGCCCAACGGGACATTGACCATAGCCGGTCTTTTCTTCTGCAGAAAGTAGGCCCGGAGGGGCTGTCGTGGCCGGAGATCCACGCGTCCCCGCAGAACGTGGGACCCCCAGTCCCACTTCGCCGACAGCTGTAATTATGCTGAATCGGGGAGGAGCGCCCATAATCAGTGCCCCGGAATGTAGCCTTTGCCTGAAACTCATTAACAAATATTGTGCCTCGGTGTCGTCATCAAGTTTGAATCTTCTATAGTGTACTTCCGCGTTCTGCTACCGATATCGATTTGTGTGCTGGTTTTCTAACTAGTGGTATCAGAACCTGCAGAAGATCCATGGATAGAGGCGTGATGGAGGTGCCCCACACCGCGACTACTACACATACTGTCTAGGGAGGGACATTGATGCAAGATGGAGCACGGCGGTGATCAACGGAATTTGATCAATGGATTCAAACACTTCAGGCGACAACCAAGACCGTCGATGAGTTGCAATCGACAAGAAGGCGACCAGACGTGGTGCTCAAGTTGATTGGCGGCGGAAGCGATTAGCGATCCAATGGTGATGTCGGACACGTTAGGCAGGTGGCCCGAACTTTCCGATGAGCTATTTTCAACATGGAAATGGTCAGATGTGACGCTCAAGGTTGATTGAAGCTGGAGGTGATCAACGATTCGGTAGGTGGAATCGAACACTCTGGCTATATGGTCCGGGCTTTTCGGTGAGCTGCATTCGATAGGAGATGGCCAAACGTGGCACTCGGGTTGTTCGGTGGCTAAGAAAACGGCGTAGTGATTTGTCGACTTTGTCTCGCAACTAGATTGATGGATGGTCAATTGAAAGTCAGAGCGGTTTGTGGTTGTCGGGTGAGCTGCGGGGCACGGGCCTTTGGTGTAGTAGGTGGCGGTGCAGGTAGCGGAACTCGACAGGTCGTCTTCGGCGAGAGAAGGTGGCGGCGAACCTAGGCAACAACGAGTCAATTTTGTTGATGGAGTCAATGGGACTGTTTGGCAGTACATGATACATCCAAGATCTACGGATTGGCATGATGGGATATATGAAAATCTGCGTCGCTGAAGTAGAAGAGAAAGTGCTATCATGGTTATTTCTTCGAGTGATTTAAGGTGATGTGGAATTTTCTCTAGTATCAGGCTCAGCCTAAGGATGTGTAAAGCGTGGTTGTTGGATTTATTAGCTCGGTTCATAAGACATCAAGGAAGAAAGGGTTTTCCTCATACAGTTTGGTGAGTTTGAATTTGTTTATTTGATAATGACGTATGTTATCTGGCCATGGAGTAGATAAAATCAAATTCAAGAGGGAGGATTAAGGTGAACATGTCCTTTGGGGCGTCAGGTTTGTGCCAGCTAAGTAGAAATTCAATTTTGCTTAGCAAGACGACTGTGATAATAGCAGAGAAGGTGGAGCACTCTTATAGGTGAAGTCTAGAAAAAGAAGTTAGGGGAGATAGCGGTGTGAAGGCCATGGGTTCCGGGTACCCTTACAGGAGGCAAATACGGTCAGCTACTGTTATCGATTTTTGTGCTAGTTTTCTAACAAATCTTAATCCTTAAAAAATCCTAGTGTCCTCACTGCTGATAATTAGCGATTCTCTAAACCATAAGACAAGTTTGCATGCATGCTTTTGCTTTAACTTGGAGATAAATGTACAAACAGGTTGTAGCAGTCACGGATGCATATTGCATACTTGTATACCTCCCACTTCCATAGAACAGTTTTGAAGGATCTAGAAACGTACTGGGACAAACAGCTAGCCTTGTCTGGTTTGATTAGCTGACCACATTTTGCTCCTCGCTTTTGAGTTTTGACCCAGCCCAAATTTATTTGTGTCACATGCATGCGTGCATGCACTTAACTAAAAATAGGTTATGCCAATTGACAATTGATCTGCCAAGTTACCGACCAACAGCCAACATGCTGGAGCGTGGATACAGGAGTATCCTGTATTGTCGGTGCGCAATTAATTAATTGCCACTAATTAACTGAAGTCACTGTAGATACTGTATATGAAAAAGAGACAAAATGCTGTAGTGATCGGTGTGATGAAATCTCTTACTACGAATTCTACTACGCGAATTCTGGGCGAATTCTCAGGCGGGCAGCCCTATCACGTGGCGCGGTGTGATTTCAGCTATTGCTTTCCTCCCGCAGCCGTCGGATCACAGATTGATGATGTGAGATCGCTGCAGTAGACCTTGTTGTAATATATGAAGTTTGAAGGGCTTTTTTGCAAAAGCACTGAATCCCTACCATACCTTCGCCCGTTCCACCCTGACCTTCTTCCTACCGCACCGCTATACGCGCCGCAGTGGTTGGCCCCCTGTCGACCTCCGCCTGCGCCTATCAGTCATCGCCATGACCAGCAATGACGAGCGTACGTATCAGGTTTCGTGAACCTCTCCCGAGACGTCTATCTCGGCCTCTGCCGCCGCCGTGGCGTGCCTCCTTGTCAGAAATCCCACTGGATCGTCAGCAAGAACACAAATAACACAAACTCACGTGAGTACTATAGACAATACGGCACAGAGTATTTGGTGCTGCGATGAAGCTATAGCTTTTCGGTGTTTTCTTCTCTTTTTATTATGCAAAAAAACAGAACATGTAATAAAAAAAAGGAGCTTTGGATGTGCTCTCACGTCGTGGTACAATCTTGTTCATCCCCACGATCCGCACAACGCGTTCACGTCGCGCTTGCCCAGGCCAGCCGCGAGCTAATCTCGCCATGGCGGCCACTACGCGCACGGCGTCCACAACTGAAAGCTCATGCGCATGTAAAAACAGAAATAACGGAAAACTAGCAACTATTAAATACATGCATGCTAGGCTTAACAGCCAACACTCCTCACTCTCGCCGCCTCCGCCGCGGGGGTGGGCTCCCAATCCTCTGCCCCGGCGCCGGCGGTCGACTGCGTCGTGATGGCCTCGCGCGCTGCGCCGAGACGGCGGCTCGTGGGCGCAGGCGAGGGCCAAGGCTGCGGCGCTGCTCCAGGCGTATGATTTGTAGCTGCCACTCACCGCGTCGTGGGGACTCGACCTTTGCAGCGACGAGAACGGGGGCAAGGGCGACGCTGAGGAAGAGGACGCCTTCTTCTTGCTGCTCGACTACTCCATGTTGTGGGTTGACCCCGACATGGGCGACCTCTACTTGCCATGCCACCAGCCGGAGGTGTCAAGATACCATGTTTGATGTAACGATTCTTGGCTCTTCGGTTTGTTGCAGCTCTGCTTCTGTCACTCTGATGCCGTTGCTCTGACATTGTTCTGGTTTCTGAATATGGCAGGGAGGCATCGTGCAATTTAGGACTCTGATGAGCAGCGTAAAGACTCTGGCTATTCAGGTGCCCTTCTCGGGGAAGGGGCACACCATCTTCGTTGCCCAATTGCTGAAATGTTTTCCATGCCTTGAGGCCCTTCACATCGAGGTATCACGAAATTGGCTCTGCTTTGTTAGCGGCAATCCTCGATCCTGCAGGTGTTCGACGAAATGACAATTTCGAGATCAGAGTACGGATCGAGAGAGATTTTGGTGCTGCGAAAGCGTGCAGCTTTTCTGTTTGTAGATTGACTATAAGTAGGAAATATAACCGAAAGAAAAGAGCGTAGTGGCCGCATGGCCTCCTACGGGTGCACGCACGTCTCAACGATCCTGAAGGAGTTAAGGCTGAGAAGATGAGCACTGTAAAGTTGATAAAAACATATCTGTAAAATTGATACATATTCTGATTGATGCACGTTAGTTTGTGGTTTAGTACTCTAGCTCGAATTAGGGATAGTTTGAGGATGAAGAAAGAGAAAGAAAAAGAAAAAAAAATCATGTAAAACGAGCTAATTCATTAGCACGTGATTAATTAAGTACTAACCATTATAAACTTAAAAAATAAATTAATATAATTTTTTAAAACACTTCTATATAAAAAATTTTATAAAAAACGTACTATTTAGTAGTTCGAAAAACATACTGATGAAAAATAAAGTAGGCTTTCATCCGAAGCTTTAGTATCGAATGCTCTCTTAGGTGTTCTGTTCCGTTTTCTTGGAAGGTACAGTGGATTCCCTAGCTTGCACTCTGATGCTCGTGTTGGGTACAACTTATAAAAAGAAAAAGAAAAAGAAAGGTGTAGCCATAGTGGCATGTAATTTACAATGCTTTGATTGTCAAACAAAAATAGAACTCAGATATCATCTATATGTAAACTTTCTGTTTGACTGCTGCACAACTCTTTAAACATTTCTTATATGGTTCAGGTTGTCACCTTGGGCGATAAGATTAATGTAAAGTTGAGCCGCCTTCAAAAAAATATATGTAACTCTGGATTGTTACTCTCCGACATTGTAGCATCGCTCGGGTGTAAGCACCGCGTGTATTTCTCTGTCTATACTGATCCCCCTGATTACTATCCGAGTGCTCAATTTCAAGATGATACTTTGGAATTCCTAGGCTTTACTTGTGTTTGTTCCATTTTTTCCCCGGACGTGTGGTTGCTAATTTATAGCGCGAACTGTGCATTCACAGTGTTTGATGAAATGACCAAAAAGAGTATATTTCATTCTCAGAGTTACAGATGATTACCACTCAGTATGATAGAATTTAGAAGTATTCTGTTGGGTAGTGTATTTAAGAAAAAAAAATAATGGATGTTTTATCTAGATCTTTATGCGCACTGATTCTAAACAAGGTTATGAACAAATTGGATCGGCCAATCTCAGTTGGAGGCCACGCCATTGTTTCTAGTGGTGCATGAAAGTCCACAAATTTACCAGCAACCAGCTCAGCTCAAATAAGCCATCTCGTCGTTTGCTTGTCGGCGTATCAGCTGTAACCAGAATTTAAATTTTGAAATGATTTTGAGGTTTTCTCATCATAGTTTTTTCCAACATTAGCTTCTCCACAGCCTTCATGTACTGGGCCAAAATGAGTCCAGTACCATCTGCCTCCCACTGCTCGCACCATGTAGATTTTTTTATTTTTATATTTTTTTAAAAAAATATTTACAAAAGTATATATTTTTTAAATTTTATAAAAATATATTCCCAACGCTCTTTGGAAGGGCGTATTTTAAAAAACACCTCTCAGAGAGCGTT
This sequence comes from Oryza meyeriana var. granulata, assembly GCA_003991445.1. NCBI lineage: Eukaryota > Viridiplantae > Streptophyta > Magnoliopsida > Poales > Poaceae > Oryza > Oryza meyeriana. Next base: position 105,550 of record RYFJ01000509.1, on the reverse strand, counting down.
TTGAATGACGTGGCAGAGCGGCCGACGGCCGTTTGCAATTTTGCAGGCGGCACAAGAGGGCGCCCGCAAAATTGTTGATCCGCGAGGTGGCTGGTTATGCGAGTGGCCCCCTTGCTGCTCTTCTAGAGAGCGATTTTTCTCGGCTAGGGGCACCTGTAAAATGGCCGGCCCCAAGCGGCCCCCTTACCGCTCTCTGGAAGAGCAGTTTTTGCCCGTCTAGGGGGCCGCCTGCATAAATGGCGGCTGCCTAGTCGCTGAGCCAGGGTGCCGCCTACAAAAAAAACGTCCCTAACTAGGACGATTTTTTGGTGGCTCGGTATATAAAACCCTCTTCCAGCCCCGAAAAATTCATAAAAATTTCTCAAAATACCAACAAAAAATAAGAGAGAGCTGAGAGGCGAGGCGAAGCCCCGCTGGTTTGCGGATTTGTATGCAGGTAAAATTTTGTCCCTTTGTAATTTTCATCTGTATTCATCAAGTGATGTAGTATGTGTAGTATTGTACAAGTTATTTCACAGACAAGGGAATATTAGGTACGGTCCATAAGATGTACATCTATCATAATTGAGCTTAACGGCTAAGGGTATTGATAGGCCAAGTGAGAGAAGTTAGGTTTATTTTTGCTAGATGAGTAACCCTAATTCGAGAAATGCTAAGGAGATGGAAATGTGGATAATGACATTTTATTTTTTTAGTCATGTATAGTATACCCTAGGTATGTAGTTGTATAAGGTATATTTGGCTTAGCGAGTTATAACTTGTATTTATTTGGTTATAATGTAAGTTACTATAGATGTATTTGGTATGTTCAATCGTCAACAACCCCCGATCGGCGTGCCTCCGCTGATGTGTTGATGCGAAAATAATTGCAAAGTTGTAATAAGTAAGAAGGATCATGCATTGTAACAGCCCTAAAAATAACTAAATTTTAAAACCGTTTTTATTTTTATGGATTTTTAAATTCTCGGAAGTGCAAATCTTTCTATCCATTCATCTGTCATCCTAAATTCTCGCGAATAAGTCCGCGTCGTTCTCGGATCATTGGCCTATTTTTTTCTCGTCACCGACCCGTTTTCTCGACATGGCCCGTTCTCTTTTCCTTTCCTTTCTTCTATTTCTTTTTCTTAATTCTCCTCTCCTCTGGCTAGCCAATTCCCCACCGCCCCACTCTCTCTCTCTGTCTCAACTCTGCTTCGATGCTAAGCATCATGCCACCGCCTTCAAGTCGACAGCCACGCGTCGCATACCCGCACACAAACGTGGCATCATCACGAGTTCGAGCTCATCCTCCAGAGCTCAATCCCCGGTGAGGCATTGCCGCCGCGCTCTGTCTCCCTTCTATCTTCCTCTTCGTCGTATCCCGTCGGTTGCCGCCAACACAAAACAGGACCGCCTTCACCTCCTCTTCATCCTCCCAGAAGCTGCCCCGACCTTCGTGCGCCATTCGCCGTTGCCGGAGCAAAAACGGCCGAGTCCCTACTTCAGCCGCCTCCGCTTGACCTCCAAAATTCGTTCCGGTCGATCTACCTCGTTCCAAATTGAAGGTACAATTAGGACCCCCACGTCACATGCTACAAAACCCCTCTGTTTCCCCGGCGAGACCGCCGCCGGGAGCTCGCGGCGCCGCCGCGCGCAGCGCCCTGTCTCGGCCGCCGCCTGCCGCCTGGCACGCCGTCGCCCGCGCCTTCCCGAGCCCATTGCTACCGCTGACAGCTTCCCCTTGCCGCTCTGATCCTCCTCAGCTACCGCGCCCCGCCGCCAGCTCACCGGAGTGTCGTCGCCACGGGAAGCCACCGCCGACGTTCCCTGCCCGCCGCCGCCAGCTTCGCCGTCGGCTCGCCAGCTCAGGGAACCCCGGGGAATGGGTTCGCCTCAGCCCAGGACCCGGAACCGGCCTCCCTTCGCCGTCCCTCGGCGTCCTTCGCCGCCGGCGCCTTTGAACCGCCGGCGCCCCCTGTTAACCAGAGAGAACTGAAGAAAACCAACCAATACTGTTTTTTCTATAGAAAAATAAATCTAGAAATTCTTTATTCTCTGGTTCAATTGGTTCACTGCCCATTTGACCTCAGAACAAAAATCCGAGACTTATTCCTGACTCCTTGAATTATTTCGAATCCATCCGCGTCAGTTTTGTCGCGATCCGAGCATCCGTTGATAAAACCCTAATTTTGGCTATAGGGTTTCCGCTGGACGTGACTTCGAAAAAATCCCAAACTTCTTCCATAATTTCTCTTTTAATATTCTGTGCACTGTCTGAATTTTTGGTATTTATTTAAAATTATTCGCTTATTTATTTTATTTGTGTATCGATAGATTCCGCTGCAGCAGATCCAATCGAGCAGTCCGAGTCCACAACTGACGTATACGCCTACGCAGTCGTACGAGGAGACCATTGGTATGACTATGTCGATCCCGAAGGCAAGTCATGTATCCTTTGAACAATAATTGAACCTAATATGGAATTAGGTCATATTTTGGGTAGAGTACTACCTTGAAGTACTTAAATAGAATGCATAAGTTAATTTTCTAAAGTATTTTGAAATAGATAACACCTTTTATTTGATATTGTTATAAATGTAATGCCATGCCTTGAGTTGAGCCGAATATATATCTTTAATAACTCTAGGTTAATCCTGCTTATTATGAACATGTTAAATATTATATGAAATTGTTATTTTATATGATTGTTTTGGAAGTATATGATATATTTAAAGTTTTAAGGACATAATCCCCTTGTGTCAGTATAAGTGACATAGTTAGAGCCCATCCGCACGATCGAGGTATTCGGACATAGTGTGTACTGTTCCAGTGAATTGAACTTCTGCAGCCATTTAGTGTATTGGCATTTTAGGCTTTAACGTATGTAATGGCCACTGAGTGATGTAAGATTATTTGATTATATGAGTGTGGGTGCTGCGGTGCCCTTTGCGGTCTTTAAGGACTGCATGTTCCTCCTAGTTGTGCAACAGTGGGTGGACGAGTCGTCAGATTGGTGCACCCCCTCGCGAAGGCCAAGTTGAGGCCAACAGACGCCTTGTCCTATAACCTGTTAGGCAGAACAGAGATGAGCTTGGGGCAGTACTACACTTTGTTATCTTTAGCCTGGCTAGCTGTGGGTATCATGCGGATAAAGCTGGGTAGACGCTGCAGAGTCGTTTGGTATTCGAATACGCCGTACTCTCGGTTTATGGAGATATGTTTATGGGTGAATCCAGAGTAATGGCATGAGTAGAATTGTGATAATGGTTTAAATTGAGATCATGTAATATTAAACCCTTAAAAGCTAAATTTGTTTATAAATTGGGATGTTTGTGAACTACTGATAAGGTTTAGAGTTAAATTAGTTTTCTCCTTTGTTATATCCTGCATTACTATATATTTCCTTGCATGCCTTGCGGAGTACTTGTATACTCATTTTTGCATATTTTGGGCTCCAGCCGTTCAAGAAGAAGTTGCAGGTGAAGTCGAGGAAGCCGTCGATCCGCTGGATTGGGACGAAGACGAAGGCTTCGAGTTCTAGATTGACTCTACAGTCAGGCCATTTCTGTGGTGCAGAGTTGCGTCTTTTGGTTGTACGTGTACGGCCATAGGCCAGTTGTGTGCGTGTGTTGAGTTTGGGTTGTACTAGAACCTTGTCGGTTTGTATAATTAATCGAAGTTCTGTTTCTGTATCATTCTATGCGTAACTGAACTTCCTGGGCGGTTACGTGAGTTGTGGGACGTTTGGATCCCCTCTGAACAGTCCCTACACACATACCGGCAAAGGTATTGGATGTGTGCTAATTACGCGTACTCCCTGGAGAAGCCCAAGCCGTAAGGAAAGAAAGGGAAGTCGAAGAAGCTGGTAGAGGTAATACAAATTCTCTTGTAGTACGAAATATTTTAATTTTTGAGCTAACAAATTTGCATATGTAAAGGCACCGAAGCCTCCTCCGCCTCTGTGTAACTTTGTGCAGTAGATAGATACGGAGATCCATCCAGAGGACGTAGAGTTTCCTCGCAGGTCACAGGAATAGCATAGGGAGCGCCTCGAACATATTTGGACGGTGGAAGCAGAGTAGGAGGCTGAGCAGAAGAGAAAGGAGGAGAAAGAGCAGTAGGAGAAGGAAGCTTGTGAGGCAGATAGGGAGAGGAAGCGGGAGAGGGCACTACGTGCGAAGCAAGCTGGGCCGAAGACGGTGAGAAAGGGCAAGTACCCACACTGCACACAGTAGTTGCATATCTAGTCGGATGTCCGTTTGAAATACCCTAAGATATGTAATAACGATAACTAGAAACATTTCATGTGTCATTTATACTCGTTGGATGAATAATTTCATTACATTCGTAAGCAATTAACGTGCGCTTGGTTTTTATCGCTCAGAATCTACTTTTGTCGTGAAGTTGAAACTTGAATATTCATTGTCGGCGAAACGGGACTGGGGGTCCCCAGAGTCGCCGGGGACGCATGGGTCTTCGGCCACGTTGGCTACCCCGGTCCCGGGAAGCCCCGTTCCCGGGACACGAACCCGGTCCAGGGAACCATCTCCCCGGACCTCGGCGCCCGGTCCCGGGAACCATCTCCCCGGACCCCGGCGCATCACAGAGACTCTCCGGGTCCCGGGCGCCGCTCCCCGGGCCCGGGACTTACTTCTTCCGCCCCAGAAGATCGGCGTCTCCCAGTCGGCATCGGCGTCTCCCGGTGATCGGCTCCTCAACTAGTCGCATTAATAGCGAGGCGACGGGGCACGTCGCCCTTGTCGCTAGCTCCGCCACGCGTGGGCGCCTCCGGATGGCCCCCCGGGGCCACATTCTGTGCAAGACAAGGTCGGCTGCGGTCGGCTCTCCCGCTAAGAGCCTGAGCGGTGCCCGGACCCGCGGTGCGCAGGCTCTGTGGCCGGACCCCGGGTCTTGGCCCCGGTCCCGGGAACTCAGGTTCCGGACCCCGGGTCCCGACCCCAGTCCCGGGAGCTCCGTGCCCGGACCTCGGGACCCATCTCCGCTCGCTCCTGCCTGGACCCCGGGTCTCGACCCCAGCCCCGGGAGCTCCGTGCCCCGGGACCGGGCCTGATCCCCCGGCCCAGCTCTCACCGGCTAGCCCCGGGACGCCCTCGGGACCCGAGCACGAGGCTGGCTCAGGTGGATAGCGCCCCACCTGCCCGCATTGATGGCGAGGCGACAGGGCGCCTCCCGCCTGTCTCCCGACTGGACAAGCGTGCGCTGTCATAATGACCCCCTGTCAGCTGGCTCCCAAGACAGCTGAGGGCTCCGGTTTTCCACGGCCTGGCAGACGACGAGATGGGCCAACTCGACAGCATCATCACTGTCTGGCCGCCCGCAGCTGGCGAGGGATGCGGCATCTAGCCGCCAGCGGCTGACGTGGGAGGCGGCATCTAGCCGCCCGCGGCTGACATGGGAGGCGACGACCGTGACGCGCTAAGCCAACAGCATCTTCACGGCCTAGCCTCCATAGCTACCGACGGCTGGGCGACAATGGGACGCGCCTCCAGGACAGCTCAGCAGACGGCCGGAGCGCGGAGGTCGATGACAAGACGTAGCATACCTAAAATCTCTCTCTGAGGGAGTAGGCGCAGGGGACTCCGTTTTGACAGATAAAAGGAGGATCCACACCTGACGAAAGAGGGGGGCTTGAGCATTAGCAGCGACCAAGGCCTCTCTGACTAGAACCGGCTCTCTAGCTCACACCCTCGCTACTGTTCGTCTTCATTGGCTCCGGCCGCGAGCCGAGCTCACCTTGTAACAGTCGTACCGCATTCATCTCCACATAGCATACACACAGGAGTAGGGTATTACGCTCCGAGCGGCCCGAACCTGTCTAAATCCTCCTGTCCCTTGTGTGCCATCTATCCTTCCATCGTTCGATCCTTCTTCCACCGGACACCTCGTACGCCTGAGAACTACTCCCCTGGCCGAATCTCAAAGGGGGGTCTCCTGACTTCCCGCAGTCGAGGTTTCATCCTCCGACATTCATGGTTTTTGATCAATTTCGTCGAAAATGTAGACCCTAAGTAGTATATCATTGCACCGACGAGCATAAACGAAGGAAAGAGGTTTTTGCAATAAACGTACGATTAATAAAACATAACGTATAAAAGATATAACATATATACAACAGGCTAACCACTAATGGTACAACGTACTACGGGCCCTAGCCTTGACCTCGAACCCTCTTCGTCTTCATACCCTGCACTCGCATGTGGCCTTGGGAGTAGGTCAGCTAGTCTGATGGTATGGCACGGCCAGCGCGGTTCACATGCACAGGTGTGGCAGCTAGTGGGTCCTGTGTCTGCGGTGGCGGAGCTCCTCCGAGTTGTGAGGAACCAAGTACCTCCTGGATCTCCGCGTCCTCTAAGTCGTCGCCCTCGAAACGATCTGGTGCCCAACCGCTGCCGTGTGCGTCCTGCGTGGAGGAGCCAACGCCAGTAAACATACCCGGTGGTGTAGAGTGGAACTCTGTGCAAAAAATTGTTGATAATTGTAAACTGGAATTTTGCAAGGCAAAAGAAAACTTTGCACCGTGCATCTAACCTGAAGGCCCTCTTGTAGTGGCCCCGGGGGCAGTGCTCATGCCCTGCTGCGCGTGCGGACGTGTGTGGTACGCTCCCTGCGTGGACGTGCTAGCTCCCAAGGGATCGAGATATGGTATAGCGAAAGCTGCACGGAAACATATTGATGTAAATCAGTGCATGTCAGTAGAAGAAAACATCGTATGAACCTATGGATAGCGGAATTTACCTCTGGAGGGGCCAGCTGGCTGACTAGAACCCTGCTGGTGCACTCCTGCTATAGGCGAGGGAACTCCTGGTACAGTGGGCTATGGATGGTGCTGAGGTATAGCTACGGGAGGTACCGCAAGGACCGTATGACAAGTGAGCGCACGAATCATTGTGTGGATCGACCTACGGATCCTCCCGAAAGTCATCCTCTATTCCTTCGCACTCAGCACGATCCCAACGTCCAACCGTCCGAACACCACATCCACGTCAGCCTGAACCTGTCGCGCTGCGCTGGCCTTTTTCAGATGTGACGTGAATATGTGTTAGAAGCGTGGACACCTACCAAAGAAATAGCAAAGTACAAAGAGAACGTGACTCACCGCTTCGGAAGTAATCCTAGTCACGGTGTGTAGGATACGCGTCTGTCACAACGGCGACGTGTGGCAGTGGATCAGCTAGGGTAAACGTGACGCATGTGCGGGTGCGGGGCTGGTACCACCTAAGGTATCCTAGGTAGGCGGCCTCAGTGTGTGGAGTGACCTGCACAGCGGAAGACGTCTAGACTCATGCAACCTGCAAAATATAGCATCATAGTCAATATTGTAAAATATTGATATGTAAAAATGTTGGAAAAAATATTGGTACAGCTCTTACCTCTCACGGAACCGGGGGTCTATACGCAAGAGGTGACGTGAAGGCCGAGGACGGAAGATGCTCAGCTCGGCACCCTCAACGGCTGACAAGTTAGACCGGTGGGACCGGTCGAGCCCTCGGTCGAGCAGCTCCGGTGTCTATTACGTCATACGTGCATGCAAATAGAAAGTTAGCGTAATTTTTATTGTGAAAGCAACTAGTAAGAGTAAGTTCACAAAGTTAATTAAACAACCACATTAAGAATTATTATAATGTTCATAGCATTATTACATGACAATAAAAGATGATAATACGGTACATATCGTTCTATAACAAAGATCAAGCACGTAACACAGCAGGAGAACTTAAGTTATAGAATCTCTATTACATTGATAGTTGAACTAACACTACATCGCAGCACCATCAAATGCACAAGAACGTCTAGGACGGGGTCGCCTTAAAGTTGTGCCTTCACCCAGGGGACGACTACCATTACCGTCTGAACTCGATAGTCCAGCTTCTGCTGCACTCGGGCCCGTTGCATCTTTTGGATATTTCTTGTAGGTATAGCATTTCTGGTCGCACTTTGAACAACGTTTATACCTTCCACCCGCCTCTGACTCATCCATGTCATTACGAATGCGTCTTGTCTTGTGGCGACCTGCTTTATCTCTCAACTTTGTTGGGTGAAGAACGTAGATAACTTGGGGATGCTTGGTAGTAAATATCCCTGTAATACCGATGCCATATATCTCGCCACTTCAGGTACCGAAAATTGTTTCTTTCCTAAAATAAGGTGAGACAAAATGACATGCTTCTATCCCGCACTTAGCGCCCGCGGCAATAACATGAGAACATGGCTTGTGGAGCAGAGTAGGCTTTCGGCACGAGCACTTGCAGGTCCCGTCTTCCTTCAGCACGCACTCCTGCACAAATCTTTTATGATAGATTTCACGCATGCCCTTGTCGATATACAATATTTTGAACTTGTGCTCTTGTGTACCTTGAGGTATAGCTCAATGTCTTCGGGCCTTATTACTTTTATCTTGCATATACTTAATCAGTAGTGTGCCAAAAAAAGATTATTGTCTGTCATAGAGTGGTTAGTTGCTTTGAACCGATCTCTGAAGTACGTGCATGTGCCATGCCAGATAAATTCAACAATGCCAACAAGTGGGAGCTCTCGAACACCACGCATGATCCAATTGTAAATCTCTTCCAAATTAATGGTTATTATGCCGAATTGAAAACCATTTTTATCAAACAACAAGGCACATTTCTCCTTTGGCTCATTCTCAATCTACTCCGAAAATTTCCTAATCGACGATGCTGACCTTCTTCTGATACGGGGTCCATCACTTGGTAGAGGTCCAAGAGCATATGGAGCCTCATCCCCTACAAGGCTAGCCCTCCTGGACTATTTCTTTGTTTGTTTAGACGTCAGCTCATCCAACTTCCTCTAAAGCTCATTGAATTTCTTCTCTTTATTCTAGGCGCACATGCTCTTGAAAAGATTCATAAGGTGTTTGTTCTTAAACTGCCTGTAAAAATTAGCACCCATATGACACATGCATCATTTACTTCAAACATCGGACCACCTTGGTGGATACCCCTTATCAGCGCAGCCATCCCTAAATTCCTCAATTGCCCGCAGCAAGTCGGCGTGACGGTCATGTATTAAACATGCGTCTGGCCTCATCTGTACAACTGCAGACTTAACCCGTTCTAGGAACCAATACTAGCTATCAATGTTCTCGCTCTCAACAAAAGCAAAAGCCACCAGTAGAACTTGGTTGTTCCCGTCAACTCCAATTACTGTCAATATCTGTCCTCTGTACTTTTCGGTCAGGAATGCCCCATCAATGCAGAGTATGTGACGACAATATACAATGACCTAAATGCAAGCACTTATTGCAAAGAATACCCGTTACAACACACTTTAGTTACCAAGGTCAATTGATGGGAAAGTTTTCAGATCGTAGTAGGTCTCTGGATTTCTCTGAAGAATGCAGGCTAAAAGACGAGGCAATTTATCATACGATGTTTCAAATGTCCTAAACCTTATCTCCAGAAGCTTCTGTTTCGCCCTCCATGCCTTCGCATGGCCAATTGTATACTTAAATTTCTCCTTAATATGTCTAACTATTGACCTTGATTCGTACCCCAGATTGTTCACAACGTGGGAGTACATCTCTATTGCAATAAATGTAGATGTCATATTTCTATGATATTCCTTGACTCCATGTAAGTGACATGAATGCTCGGTTACAATTGAAACTTACCAATAATCTTTTCATTTACCCTTGAACGCGTGCACCCGTCATGGACACCCATCATTCAAGCACTTCACTTCATACACCGACTTGCATGATTTTACGACCCAGAACTCTCTCTGAAGTGACACCGCCCATTGTTTTACCGTCTCCTTCAAATCCTCTATGTATGCATACTTAGCCCCCTAGATGACCTCGTTCTCCTTATACTCCCATGGCACATGATGCCGCTCAGAGATAACATATCCGGAGAAGTCCTCATTGGTCCATTTTGTAGGCATTACATTATTCTTATCGGACGATTCATCATCCTCTCCATGCTCGTTATCAGCATCTTTCCTATCCATTTCCTCAACGATGGTGTCGATTAGTTCTCCCTCATCTGCCACACCTATTGGCTGCCTATTTTCTTCATTCACTACTTTATTTTTCTCCATTGTTTTGGCATCATCTCCCATCGCACTTGGACTCTCATTATCTTGCACGGCCATTGCAACAGTATTATCCTTCTCGTACACCGACACAAGTATACCAAGTGGCCAACTATGTTGAAATGTATTCTCTACATACCATCTCCAAGTGACAGCGCAATCCACCGGCATCAGTTCCCAAAAAAAAACCTTCGACTGTACGACTGACTACAACATACATGGTTATTGCGTTGATCTGGGGGTCGACTCGGAAGGCTCGCATCAACCAGTTGTACACTGACCCGAAACTTCTCTCAGCTGGCCTATCAATGCCGTTAGCCGTCAAACTGAACTCCGATAGATCTACACCCTGTGAACCATACCTAACATTTCCTTGCCCGTGAAATAACTGAAATACCACCTTATTTGACATCTCTGTTGATGAAAAAATAGAGTTAAACTAGGTACCAACATTCTAATCATATCTAATACCCTGTAATCGATATTTTATAACTACCATCTCTACAAAAATTACGTCGTCTAATAGGTTAACTAAATAACTACAGATCTACGAGTATAACAACTTATTTTCATGTAGTACGATATACGTAACTAGTACAATACTACATCAATTCATGAATACAAATAGAAATTGCAAAGAGACAATAGACTTTACCTACAGATGAATCCGCAAACCAGCAGGGCTTTGCCGCTTTCGTTCGTCTTCCCTCTCAGCTCTCTCTTCCTTTTTTTTTTGTTATTTTTGAGAATGTTATGAACTTTTCGAAGGTTGGGAGGGGGTTTTATACCAAGCCAGTAAAAAATCGTCCTTCCAAAGGATAATTTTTAATCCTTTTACAGGTGGCACCCTGTCTTAGCGGCCAGGGAGCCGCCATTTATACACGCGGCCCTCTGGCCAGGAAAAAACCGTCCTCATAGAAGGCGGCAAGGGGACCGTATGAAAAAACCGCCCTCTAGGAGGGCGGCAAGGGAGCCGCCCACAAAAGCGACGGCCCCGCGGGTCAGGAATTTTGCAGGCGGCCTCCTTAAGAGAGCGGCGAGGATGCCGCCTGTAAAATTGCAGACGGCCGTTGGCCACCCGGTCGATGACCGTCTACCACGTCATTCAAAACGTCCTCTGTCCTAAAGGGCGTTGGGAGTATATTTTTTAAAATTTCGAAACAAAAATATACTTTTAAAAAATATAAAAATAATAAGAATTCCACCATGCATGCCGTTTCCTCCGCCTTCGAATGCGCGCGCATACCACATCACCATGAACGCCTCTCTCATCTGAACCTGTCAAGATCAATCCGAGAGAGTCGTTAATGCCTCTTTCAGGGTGACATCGATCAAATTAATTTGGATTTCGTGATCGATCGAGGATCAAGCAGCTCGTTCCACTCGAAAATTTGCGAGATTTTCTTTTGAAAGAACGGGAAATTTTGAGAGCCTTTTTTCATCGTTTCGATCGTCTGCTTGCATTGCATGCATGCGACGTCGCCGGCGATGCCCGGACCTGTCGCGATCACCATGCGCGCCGTGTAGGTGTAGCTAGAGAGAGAGAGCGCGCGAAGCTGATCGATGGGAGGCGACGATGGTAGTGGCGACAAGGAGGCGGCGGCACCCGCCGTCTCCGGCTTCCGGAAGGTCGTCTGGATCGTCCAGATGATCCACCGCTGGCGCCAATCCTCCGCCGCAAGAAGATCCAAAGCCACCGCCGGCGACGTCGGAGAAACCTCCGGCAACGCCCCGGCGGAACAACAGAACGACGACACCGACGCTGCCGCCGCCAACGACGATCACAACAACGACGACGACAAGAAACCCCTGCTTCCGCCGGCGAAGGTGGTGGTCGTTGAGGAGCGCGGCGGCGGCGGCGAGACGGAGCCGGTGACGCCGATGACGCCGGACGGGCAGCCGGCGGACGTGCCGCGCGGGTGCTGCGCGGTGTACGTTGGGGCGGAGCCGGAGCGGCGGCGGCGGTTTGTGGTGCCGACGGCGTACCTGGGCATGCCGGTGTTCCGGCGGCTGCTGGAGAAGGCGGAGGAGGAGTTCGGGTTCGAGTACAGCGACGGCGCGCTCACCATCCCCTGCGAGACGGAGGACTTCAAGTACATCCTCGTCGTCATGGACAGGCACCAGAAGGGCCTCGTCGACGACGGTGAGGACGACGACGCCGCCGGCGCCAACACCATGCATGCAGTTGGGCTTCAGGCCCACGAGTAATTCGAGCCCGTGAATTCCATTGATTTTCTTTTCTTTTTCATTTTTGTTTTTGCAGAAGGAAACCCCAAGGATGCAGCAAGCGAAGGATCATCGGAGAAACGAGGATGATGTCACGTCAGATCGCCGTGCTAAGCTTATTATAATTTTTCTATTCTCATCCTTTAAAAAAGTTTTCTTCTTTATAAGGTACACGCAGGAGAGCCGCGTATATTTGCATTAAGAAGAGAAAACACAGAAAGTTTTTCCATAATTTTCTGCTCCATTATTCGCTAGGCTTTCCTTTGGGATAGATCACTGGAGGATTTTCACAGCAATCATACAAGAATTGAAGGGAAGTAATTAGAGGATTTTCCCGTATAATTTTACGCAGGATAGTTGAATCGGATATCTTTTAGCTTCTATTTCATATATATATAATATGTATACAATAGATATTAAACGTAGAATTAAATTTAATATATAACTCTTATCTTTTATATATATATATATTTGTATTTTATATACAACTATCGTTATCAATCTACATCCTTATATAGTTCGATTTCATCACCATCTAACGGCGTATATTTATTTTTTTTCTTCAAAATTAATAGGATGAGCATCTATTTATCGTTTCAGACAAACGTTTTGGCTTGTTTTCTCAGTTATTTGGTTGTTCTAAATGTCAGAGTAATTCTGTCCGGAGGGGGTATTGTGTTTCAAAGGATTCTTGAAATTTTTGTAATTCTTATTGCACTGCTGGTGAATGGCGAATTGATGATGCATACTTGTAGCAGTTGATCTGACGATCGTGTTTGCTCTACACCACTCATCAGAACAGATCATCTCCAGTACAATAATGGAGCTGCATTTCACTAACCACTCGAGTAGCTTCTTCTCAGGACATAATTAAGCCCCTGACAGTTAACTATTCCCGGTCGGACCGATCGGCCGGTAGTTCACTCGTTCCATCCGTTTCTGGATGCTTCACATAAGCTGGGCCCTACCCTCCACAGGTGACGGATAAACGACGGAGACGACGTACATCGGCGTCGGTTGGCCTGCCGGGCGCACGTGGCGGCCGGCCCGGCCACCGCCGGCGACAACTGCCGGCTAGCTCCGACGTCCAGACAGACAGCGAAGTCGTCCATCTTTATCTCCACTGCATCGTACTCCCTCCGTCTTCAAAGTACTTTCATTGGTTAGTATTCGATATTCATTGACTGTGTATATTCACTATATATTTATATATTTATTGATTATGTATATTTACTTATAGATATAGACGTTGGATTTTTATTTATTGTCTAAAAAATTTGATATTCAAACTTTGAACAATTGTCTCTTTTAAAAAAAATAAGTATTTAAAAGTATATCATATTAATAAAGTGTATTGCATCTAACCATAAGTATGGAACTTTCGTAAATCATCTAACCATTTAAAATATTACTACTAAAGAACCCATCATCACTAACAGGTAAAAATAGTCATCTGTAATAGGTGAGTAAGCTGTTACAGTGTGGAGTTTTATTTGTAACGGCTCAAAATGATGAGCCGATACATATACGTGTTTCTCAGATGATGTCATACCACTGTCTATAACGGCTTGGCATTCCAAGCCGTTACACAGATGAGGATATAATCAGAAAAAAAATACAGTTTCTAGGTTATAAACCATTACAGATGTGGCCAATCGACCAAAAAAAATGTACAAAAATGCTGGCTGCACATTTTCATTGGGAGCTCATCGTCCTCGTTGCTGCAAAGATACAATTACTACATCCAAAAGAACTGGTGAAAATCACAAGAAATGGACATAACTCATTGCATTGCAATCTTGTGGACCCACCTTAGAAATAATTGCACAGAATGAAATAGCACCAGATGCAAATACTACACCACCAAATGGTCGTGGTAGCACCGTCGGAGCGGAGGAGTGAGGTTGTCGGCAGCTCGAAGCGGAGGAGCAGGCAGAGGAGCGAGTGGGGACGGAGTAAGGGCGCGGCGGATGCGGAGGGGGAGGCGGCGAGTCGACGGCGTCCACATCGGCCCGGCTGCTTCCGCCGCCTTGGAGACCGCCTCCGTCCTGAAGCCCGCCGCCGCCATGGAGCCTATCGCCGCTGTCATGGAGCCTGTCGCCAAACTTATCAAGCCACCGCGCCACAGATCTAGTGGCTCCTCACCTCCTCGACGGTATTTCATCTCCCTCTCGCCGGCACCCTCCTGATAGTCGAGATGGAGGAGTCTTTGGAGGAGGAAAGGGGATCGAGGAAGAGAGGAGAGGCAGCCGGGATGGAGGAGGCTGTGGGAAGAGGAGAGGTGATCGGGGGAGAGAAGAGGAGAGGGGGTCGGGATGGTGCTGGCTCTTAAACTTAGAAAAAAATTTGGAGCCATCTAGTATTATGAGCCAGATGTACCTATATCTAAAAACTCATAATAACGAGTTGTTATAGATGACACCCACCAGATCAGTAACGATTCCTCTTTTAAAGCCGTCATATATAGGTAGTTATCGGTGATAGCTCTTATCCTATAAGAACATCTTTAATAGTTAATATAAATAGCCATTATATATATACTTATCTATAACGGATTATTTTAAGCTGACTTGTTATAGATGTAAGGTTACCTAATAATGTATATTAATAGCCAAAGTTATAGCTGTGCTAGTCACAGTGACAGTTCCTTGAATTCGGAGGGAGTAGTATTAGTAGTATCACTTCTTGTTCATGGGAGAGAATGTATAGCATTACAACTCTTCTAAGGCCAGCCAGATGCGAGGTCGTATTTAATTTAATGGCAAAAGTTATTCCTTGGACGCATGAGCAGATAGATAATGGACAGATAGAGCAGAGAGATGATGCGTTTTGTGAGAGGCTGCTGCACGCTGCGTGGAGAATGGTCGGCCCTACAACAAATTCAGGGCCTGCAGATGACCGATTCATTCATTTGCTGCTTTAATTTGTTCCACCTTTCGTTCTTTTATTATTGTTTTAGGAAGGGATGAACTTTCGTTGATTGGAACAGTTCTGGTTAGTATTATCATCGTCATTAAGGCTGTGGACGAATAGAAAATTTGGGGGCTCATTCACATCTCCATCCGCATGATTGTTGTGATTGATGGCGTAGATATAAGATCATGTGATTTTAATTTGAAGGGGCCAGGATCCACTTTGGTTTATACAAATTTGTCAGATCAACGTAGAAATTATTTGAGATGCCTACCCTATCCGCTTTGATCGGTGAAAATCCCCTCGGACTCCTTTGACTCCTAGCAAAGACAACTTCGATGCGTGAAGCACCTATGATCAACCGGTAAAGACATTTTCAGATTTGCCGTTGATCAAACGTTTGAAATTTTTAATTCTGTCAAATAACGACGTTGGTTGTTGGATAGAACTTTAAGATTTTAACTGGAGAAGCGAGTTTCAATTACACTTTTAATTTATTGTAATTGTATTTTTAACTTATTGTACGTAATTAACATTATCGATCATATACAATTTTAGTTATAAATTTATACAACTTAGTCATAAATATATATACTTCATTCATCTTAAAATAATAAAACCTAGTACTGGATGTGACACATCCTAATACTATGAATCTGCACAGAGGGCCTGCTTAGATTCGCAGTACTGGGATGTGTTACACCCAGTACTAGTTTTTATTATTTTTAGACAAAGGAAGTACAACTATATCTAACTTATCCATCACGCACAACTTTAGTTATAAATTTATATAACTCAGTTATAAATATATACAACTAAAATTAATTGATAGATT
Source organism: Oryza meyeriana var. granulata (assembly GCA_003991445.1). Taxonomy (NCBI): domain Eukaryota; kingdom Viridiplantae; phylum Streptophyta; class Magnoliopsida; order Poales; family Poaceae; genus Oryza; species Oryza meyeriana. Next base: position 89,523 of record RYFJ01000509.1, on the reverse strand, counting down.
TATTTTTTAAAAAACATTTGATCAATAGACAACCCTAGAAATTTTTATCATAAAGCCATGTTTTACAAACAAAGACGCCTTCCATCCGTGAAGATTACGAAAACCCCTTGAACTAGCGAAGACCCCTTGAGGCGATGAAGGCCTCTTTAATATGCACATTGGCAGAGAAGGTCAATTGGTCAATTGTATGATTTCAGTCTGTGGGGTCCACTTCATGTACTTGGTTCAGGAATGTGGTCCCAGGAGGGTCCATGAGCCAGAAAACGGGGAAATGACATGTAATTCCTCCTTTTGGGAGGATAATAGTGTAATGTTACCTGTAAACCAGACCCTTGGCCTTTAATAAGTCAAAAACACTATAATAAAGTGATTGACTTTGAAATAACAAATTACAAATTCACTTCATGGCTCTCTGCTAAGGCTGCGTTCGGAAAAGGGAAAAAAGATAAAAGTTTTAGCGTACGTAAAATGAGACAAGTTATTAGTGTATAATTAATTAAGTTTTAATTATTACAAACTTAAAAAATAGATTTATTTGATTTTTAAGCAACTTATATATAAATTATTTTTAAAAAAAACATCGTTTAGCAATTCAGAAAGCGCTCTCTAAAGACATTGAAGTCTTTAATTAGTTCTTCTTCTCTTCAATTACTATTTCACCACAGAAACTCGATAACACAAATGTCTTTTAGGATGGGGAGATCGATAAGTTTCAAAACAGAATAGTTTTAAGCTACACAAATTAAACACCAACAAGATAAAAAAAATGCAATGCCAAATCTAAATTCTACTTATTGTAATGTACCTTGGATGTTTCCAAGAATTTGACAATTTGAACAAAACATATGTGATGTTAACCAAGCACTAACGACTGAAAAAAGAGTACAATTAATGGTTTAAAAGCTATCATCGACTGAAAATAACATCTATAAAAAGGAAAAACACTGGATGGTTTGTTATCTCTGTACCCGTCGTTGTTTCAATCGAGTATTTTGTGAGGACGCTTAATAAAATTGTACTCAACGATTATTTGTTGTGGAGTTTTCCATGACTATTGTACACTCTCATAAGAGTTTGCAACAAAGGGAGGAATTTTTTTTATTTTTATATTTTTTTAAAAAATATTTATAAAAGTATATTTTAGTTTTAAATATTTACAAATCTATGCCCCCAATGCCCTCTAGAGGGCGTTTTTTAAAAAACACCCTCCCAGAGAACGTTTTAGATGACGTGGCAGATACCTATCGACCACCGCTATCGGGTGGCCGTCGGGCCATCTGCCATTTTACAGGTGGCACTATAACCATCTTTGTCAAACAAGAAGACTCATTTCTTCTTTGGCTCATTCTCAATCCACTTCAAAAATTTACTAATCGACGATGTCGATCTTCTTCTCATACGAGATCCATTACTGGGAGAGATCCGAGAGCTTGTGGAACCTCATCCCCTACAAGGATAGTCTTACTGGACTGCTACTCTGTTTGTTTAAATATCAGCTCATCCAACCTCCTCCAAAACTCATTGTATTTCTTCTCTTGATTCTGGACGCATAGTCTTTTGAAAAGATTCATAAAGTGTTTGTTCTTAAATTGTATGTAAAAATTAACACTCATATGACATATGCACCATCTACTTCGAATATCAGAACACGTTGGTAGATAGCCCTTATCCACGCAGTCATTCCTCAATTACCCGCAGCAAGCCGACATGACGGTCATGTATTAGGCATACATCTGTCCTCATCCGTATAATTGCAGACTTAACCCGCTCTATGAACCAGTACCAGCTATCAATATTCTCGCTCTTAACAAAAACAAAAGCCACGGATAATACTTGGTTGTTCCCATCAACTCCAATTACTGTCAATATCTGTCATCTGTACTTTCCAGTCAGAAATATCCTATCAATACAGAGGATGGGACAACAATGCACAAATGACTGAATGCAAGCACCTAATGCAAAGAATACCCATTGCAATACACTTTGGTTACGATGATCAATTGATGGAAAAGCTTTCAGGTCGTATAAGGTCTCCGGATTTCTCTGAAGAATGCAGGCTAAAAGACGAGACAAATTATCATACGATCCTTCAAATGTGCCAAACCTCATCTCCACAATCTTCTGTTTTGCCCTTCATGCCTTCGTATAGCTAATTATGTACTTGAATTCTCCTCAATATGACTAATAATTGATCTTAGTTCGTACCCTAGGTTTTTCACAACGTGGGAGTACATCTCTGTTGCAACAAATACAGATATCATGTTTCTATGATATTTCTTGACCCCTCGTAAGTGACAAGAATACTCGATCACGATCGACACTTGCCAATAATCCTTCCATTTACCCTTGAACATATGCACCCGTCATGTACACCCATCTTTCACGCAACTTACTTTATACACCGACTTGCTTGACTTCATGGCTCAGAACTCCTTGTGAAATGACACCTCCATTGTTTCACTAGCTCTTTCAAATCCTCTATATATGTATACTTAGCCCCATGGATACCTCGTTCTCCTTATACTCCCATGGCACATGATGCCGCTCGAAGATAACAAGTCCGGAGAAGTCTTCATTGGTCCATTATGCAGGCATTATATTCTCCTCATCGGACGATTCATCATCCTCTGCATGCTCGTTATCAACATTTTTCCTATCCATTTCCTCAATGATGGTGCCGATTATCTCTGACTCATCCGCCGTACCTGTTAGCTGTCTATTTTCTTCATGCTTTCCTTCGTTTTCTGTGGGGATACCCGATTTGAGTACAGCATCCCGAAACCACCTGTAATCGTCCAGGATTTCGATCGCACACAGATTGATACATAGAACTGCTTCGATTACATAACACCAGGTTTTACACAAAATATACTACATAAAGTATAATACGACACGTTTTAGGGGCCGACGGGCCAAATTTACAACACACCTAACCTACAAGCAAAAGTTCCATACACAAAAGCCAACAGACCACCACAAGCACGCCTGAGAGCAGCCTACCTAGAACTAGACCTAAAACTCCTCATCAACGAAAAAATCTTCTCCTTCATACGCTTCCTCGGCGAAGAACTGGTCCTCTGAACCACATTTTATGCAAGAGGTGAGTACCGAAGTACCCAACAAACCACGTCCAGAACAATTCAAATAAAATACATGCAAGGCGTACAAGGACATAGGGTTTATCAAGGAGAGCTTCATAACAAACCTATTTATATAGTTTTTCCCTACTTTCATAATCATTTTATTTACAAACATTTATAAATCGAGAGTTTAAAACAGTAGCAATATTAATTCGCCATCATCCTCATCTTAATCATGTCCACATTTTAATTATAAAATCTACTCATACCATGAGAGATAGGATTCACCCCATGACATAGCTTCTTAACCGGAAGCACGGCACATTCGAATGATTTAAAGACTCATCTTTGCAGACTGCCCAGCCTTTCCTACAAGACACCCTCAACTTGTACGGAGCCAAGAATAACATAGCCATTCAAGAGTCCCACTTACCGCTAGTTACTGCCCAGTGGGATATAGATCCGTCATAGCAGTCGGGCACTTGCTGGCCCTAAGCAAGGCTTAGAACTGTCGCTACTTTCACGGGTTCCACTGTTATGGATCATGTCAACCTGGCCGAAGCCCCTTCCACATGTCCACCCCTAAACCTCCTCATAGAGCCACCTCACAGTCTTTCATATAGTGGGACAATGTACTAGGTTAAGTCCGATTACTCAGTCCTGTGGATGGGTGTGGAGGCCATGGGCCCCGGGTACCTCAAAGAAGGCAATTACGGCTACTCGGACAGAGGGTGGGCCGGTCCCTACAATTGGATATAGAGTAGGACTCGGTTTCATATTACCTTGCATGACAAGAAAAGGAATATAATTTTAGCCGGACTCTCTATGTACTAATAAGGAAAGCCCTTGGTCGTATCTTAATAGGTTTTCTATCATGTAACCCTCATCCCTCCAGTATATAAGGAGGGGTAGGGAGCCCCCTGGAGCATTTCACAATCTCACTAGAGAAACCTCGAAGGCAATATATCACAACAGGACATAAGATATTTCCTCATCTCGATAGCCTGAACTAGTATAAATCGTTTTGTCTTCCTTTGCAATCCATCAAGTTTAGGTCTCACGGGTAGCCCCATATTCTTATTGCCGATACAAAACATCAACAATGGGCGTAAATTATATCACTTTCCATGGTATAAGGGGGTTGTCCTTATATCCGGGGAAACAACCAAACTAGCACAGGCCCGTGCACAAATCAAGCACAGTAATGCACGGCCTCACAATCCAGAATACCCATTCTTCATCCAGAATTAACTTCCATGTCACTACATACAAGTGACTTACATAAAACCATATTTCATGACGCCCGATAACGCCATCATGTGATGACAGGTAAAACAAGTGTATGAGTGTAGAGATTGGTGGTATGATGCACTACAGTAGCAATGTGATTTAATTAAATCTATGCCTAGGTCATCAAAGAATAGGGTATAGCAATTCAAGGACATTGGCAGTAGTAACGATATAAATAAATAGATAATAACTAATTTAACAAGATTATCAGAAATTAAATCATATGCCAAATAACTTTGTAAATATTAAATGCATGAAATAACTAAATGGTTCTCTACTTAGATTCTCAAGTTGATCAAAGGATGGATTGGTGGCTTGCCTTGCAAAATGTGGCCTTTTGAAGCTTCCTCGTGAAGAACGAATACAGAGAAAAAGGACAGAGGGGATGTGGAAGATGGATGCTAAGCTGTGGTGAGAGTTTGGCGACAACGTCCTGAGCAAAGCATGTTCCCAAGAGTCGCGAACTCGATGGTGCCACTGGTTCTTAGAGAGGATGCACCTGCTGGCCGGAACACGAGTTCCAGATCTGGAATTGCAGTGAACTTGGGCATGGGAGTGGTAACTCCGGTGATGGAACGGATGGGAACAAAGGGGCATCATGCGTTCCTGGACGAGGGGGTTCCATTTTTGTGGTTTTTGTAGAGGGAAGGAATGCAGGTTACGATGGCCACGGTGGTGGCCATGGCGGCACTTTGGAGCTCGGCAAGAGCTTGATTAGGCAAGGAGGAAGGGAGGAACCTTAAGTGGAGTCTTCCTTGCTTCTAGGAGGTGCTGCTGGCGCGAGGAATCGTCGGGAGAAACTTCGGGGAGGGAGATCGGCCGCGGTGGTCGTGGTTGCTCCTTGCCACGGTTGACGACGATGACAACGGCTCAGCTCAAACTGAAGCAAGAGGAGGGGGAGGAAGGGAAAAGGAAGATCAAGGCGGCCTTGCTGGCTCTAGTAGGGAGGCGGAGAGGGAGATCAATGGCAATGGCTCGGCCACTACGACGAGATTGGTGCAAAGAGGCGGTTCGAGCTTAAGCTGGCTTCTTCTAGGGAGTTCGGTTGGCGCGGAGGACATGCAGAATGCCAACACGAGGGGCAGCTAGCACAGACGGTCGGCGCTCCCGGCCTCAGCTGTGGTGTGGTCTGCGATTGTAGCGCCGTCGCCTTGCGACCGGCAGTGAGCAAGGCGGTAGTAGCAGGAGCTGGCTCGGCTGGGTTAGCCCAGAGACAGGAAGGAAGAAAGCAGGACAAGGAAAAGGACTCTGAGAGAGAGTTTGGATTCAAGGAAAAAAATGATGTGTTCTAAATTTTTGATGGGAGTTTGAATGGAATTTTAACATAGAATTTTTGAATAGAAAAATTACTGGAATGATTTTCAGAGAGATGGTCTGGAGAATTTTGGAGAGATTTAGGGTTTGGTTTAAAGGGCAACAAATGAATTTAGATGGATGTCGGAAATTAAAAAGGAACCAAAGATATAAAGCGAACTAGAAGGGCTCCGACTCGAGAAGAACATAGAACGACAACTTAAAAACATTTTGCAAAATTTTTTCCTGAAAAATCTAGTATGTTACATTTTCCTCCGTTATTCCAGCATCATCTTCCGTCATACTTGGACACTTATCATCTTGCACGACCATTGCAATGGCATTATCCTTCTCGTACACCAACACAAATATGCCAAGTGGCCAACCACGTTGGAATGCATTCTCCATGTACTATCTCCAAGTAGCAGTACAATCCGCCGGCATAAGTTCTAAAAAAACCTTCGGCTGCACGACTCACTGCAACATACACGTTTATTGCATTGATCTAGGGGTCGACTCAGAAGCCTCGCATCAACTAGTTGTACATTAACCCAAAACTTTTCTCAGTCGGCCTATCAATGCCCTTAGCTGTTGAACTGAACTCCGAAAGATCTACACTCTATGGACCATACCTAACATTCCCTTGCCCGTAAAATAACTGAAATACCACCTTATTTGACATCTCTGTTGACAAAAACATAGAGTTAAACTAAGTACCAATATGCTCATCAAATCTAATACCGTGTAATCGACTTTTTACAACCACCATCTCTAAAAAATTACATTTCTAATAGGTTGACGTAAAAAACTACAGATCTCTCTACTACTGTAACAATTTATTTTTATATCGTACGCTATACGTAACTAGTACAGTACTACACATACTACATCACTTCATGAATACAAATGGAAATTACAATGGGGCATAAGGTTTAACCTGCAGACGAGTCCGCAAACCAGCAGGGCTTCGCCGCTTTCCTTCGCCTTCCCTCTCAGCTCTCTCTTCTTTTTTTTCTGGTATTTTAAAGAATTTTATGAATTTTTCAGAAGCTGGGTGGGGGTTTTATACCGAGTCACCAAAAAAATCTGTCACACCCAGAATTTCCATCCAAAATTCCAAACGCTTACTTGTGTATTAAATCCTCGTCCAGAAATCAGCTGAGGTACACAATAACAAATTTGGTAATAAAGTACAAATCTATATTGAATAATGTAACGAATGTATAATTATTACAGAGACAGATGGAACCTCTCAAGCAAATAGAAAGTCTACACAACGGAATTAACTAGCGATAGCAACGTCTCCATGATCCACAGGTAAACTTGACTTGGACCCAGCCTAGTCCTCCAAATGTTCTTCTTCACTGTAGTACTCTTCTTTTGATGATTTGATATTGCAAGATGAGTACATAGAATACTCAACAAGCCACACGGCAAAAATACAAGTGCACAGGATAGCAAAGGATGACATATAGGGCTAATTTGCATAAACAACATTTAACTAAACAGTTAAGAGAGAATTAAAACAGAAGAGCAATTAAGCAGTATTAAATCAACACTGTACAGGCCACCTAGCTACAAAGGCCCAAACCATCCCAATCTGGATGTCTCATATCTTATTTAAATATTAATTAATAAATGGGACTAATCACGAAAAGCATCATTCAGTTCACCCATGACCGCGAGCACGGCTACTCGAACAATTTTACTCTGGCCAAAGGTGTACAACTTTACCCACAAGACACAACCTCACAACATGTCACCATACGTCTTGGCACCACCACGATACCTTGGAAAGGAGTTGTGATAGGACTCTTCGCATAACACGCCCAACAGAATGACCACCCGCCAAGTTTCCAGTAGAGATGGCCCAACCTCCAGGCTAGAGAAACTCTTGGCTCCCAAACATATGGTCTTATTGGCATTGCCATTGTGGATTTATTGGCACTACCACCTATCAACTAAACACACCATGGTATCTCCTGCTAGGACATGCCACACTACGAGTCCAGCTGTTGCCCACGCTGGCTTGTGGTTAGTACGATAAATACTTCACAATAGTAGCTCGTGAACCGGTCCTTAACTGTCATGACCACCGCTAGCAACAAAACCAACCTGGTGCTCACAACCCACCATTCATCCATGTTTTAGTTGCCCATTAAGAATCAATCTCACACGACCACCGTCGTGAATAGAACCATCATCATTTTATGTCTAATCATATGTGATTAACAACCTTTATGTGATTCTACAGTTTCTAGGCAGGGCTAAGCAACCTAGAGTTATTCTAGCTAACCAATACTTCAGCTAGCTAGTCATATTAATCCTATAGGCACAAAGGCAGGTTATCAAAACAACGGGCTATAAACAAGGATCAGGGTTTCCCTTCCCGATTTCATTATAAAATAAATGCACCTTTGAATCAAAACAAAGATTTAAATCATAGGACCAACATTCTCAAAGGGTTGTGGGTCTATGTGACTTGCCTTGCTGCTTCGCAAAGTCTTCCGAACCCTCCTCTGCGTAAACCGGCTCTTCCGGAACGTTCGAAACTATAGGCAAATAACAAAACGAGAAAAAACAGTACATAAGCACATAGCAATAGCACATGTGAATATTTTTAATGGATAGATCTCGATTTTTAAAGAATTTAGAGACTTGAACGACCTCAATCCGAGTTCGTATGAATTAGTTATGATTTTTAGAAGTTTAAATCAATTAAAACTATTTATAGGAAATATTAAAGCAATAATGACATAATAACGAATTAATTTTAAAAATAAAAAAGAGATTTATTGCGTCATCAAAGAGCGGTCCACCGTAGACCGAGTCCACGGGATCGGTCCACCGGGTTCGACGGTTTGGATGAATTGGATCAAGATCCAATGGTTCGGATTTAATGAACCTAGATCTAACGGCTCAGATGAAATCCGATTGCGACGCATGGATGGGCGACACCTGGTGCCGATCTAGGGAGGTGACGCGGTGGTTGACGAGGCAATGACATGGACGATCGATGACGGCGGCGGCCCGGGCGGCGAGGCTTGCCGGCGATCCAGGGCACGGCGGCGGTTGCGGTTTGCACCAGAAGGGAGAGCTTGACGAGATGAACTTACCTCACGGTCACTCGGTGACCATCGGCGACGAATTGACCACCGACGACGAGAAAAGGTGGCGGCGAACTTCGGATACTCGATGCGATGACGTTCCAGCGGTAGAGGGTGGCTACGAGGCGGCGTTCGGGGTGCTGCTCTACTTGGAGAACACGACGGGACTAACGACGAAGGGCGGTGACGAACCGAGCGGTGGCGCGGCGTGGCTAGACTTGGCGGCGGCGGCAGTGCTAGGATCTAACCGTGGCTAGGGCTCTCCGAGGCGTCTAGGGCTGGGACGAGGGCAGCGGCTGACAGAGGGGAGGACGGTGGTACTTATAGTGTCACCAATTGAAGGAGTTCGAGGTGGATAAGGCGGTTATGGCAGCGACGGACTTGTGCGACAGCGGGTCTCCAAAAGAAACTCGAGTTCGGGCTTAATCCTTAACCGATTCTTGCCGGGGATAGAGGGGAGGATTTTTCCTCAACCAATTTGAAGAGATCACAAGTGGGGCGACCGGATTTTGCGCGGATGGCGGCGGCGACTCGGGTTCGGTCCCGTCCCGGGTGAAGATGACCCTGACAGGTAGGGTCCACCTGTCAGCGGGGAAGAGAAAGAGAGAAAGAGAGATGGGCCGAGCTAGGCTGCGAGGTGGGAGAAAGGAGAGAGAAGGGGAGGGGTGGGCCGAAATCAGCCCATGGCCTCGGGAGAGAAAATAAAATATTTTTCCAATTTATTTATTCACTGATTTGGTTTTTGATTTATTAAAAATACTTTCACAGCTCAAATAATTCCCAAAAAAATCCAAGGACTGCAAGAATTAAAGAAGTATTTAATAAAATTTTCTCTGGCCTATTTTTACATTGAAATTTATTTAGGATTTTTATTAACCACTTCTTTAGGCTTTTAATTAATTTCTGAAAATTATACTTTCGCAGGTATTATTTATTAAATAATTTTTAGGGTGTGATAAAATCACCCTGGTGGAGAGCTTTTTTTAGCACTTTTGCAGGCGGCATCCTACCCCCGCGGCCGGGCGGCCGCCATTTATGCAAGCGGCCTCCTGGCCAGGCAAAAATTACCCTCCCAGAGGACGGCAAGGGGGCCGCCGCTTTTGCAAGCGGCCCCCTGGCAGGGAAAAAAACTACCCTCTAGGAGGGCGGCAAGGGGGCCGCCTGCAAAATGGCAGATGGGCCGACGGCCGTCGGACAGTGGCGACTGACGAGCGTCTATCACATCATTTAAAACGCCCTCCCAAAAGGCGTTGGGGGTATAGATTTGTAAATTTTCAAAACTAAAATATACTTTTGTAAATATTTTTTTAAAAAATATAAAAATAAAAAAATTCACAAAGACAGTACCATTTGTTATTGTTTCAATGCTGGACTGGTCAATTAGCAACTTTCACATCAGAAATCCATTTGTATTTACATGAAATTTACATATTTTACAACTACAATAAAGCATAGAATGGCCTAGCTTGGTCGGGAAGGAGTGCCAAGACCAAAGCCTCGACCTGCGCTTTTTTTTTTTTGATGGGGAAGACCTCGACCTGCGTTTTGAGCTTTGCTTGAAGTAGGTGCCCATCGTCTCCCTAAAAATTTAAAAGATTACGTTGCTTCTTTCTTAATGTATTGATGCTAATTATTTAAAACTAATAACATTCCGTTTCAATTTTTTTCTTTGTTTAAAAAACTAGCTAACCCGCCGCCCTGGCCGACGGCCTACCCGCACACTATTCTCGAGAAGTGATGCCGTCGGGAAGCCAGCAATCCGTTCCGTCTCGTAGCTATCCGCAGGGCCCGACAGAGGCTGCAGTAAGTGGTGTCTTCCACCTCCTACTGGGCACTCCTTCCGTGCTGCCGCGATGCTTTCCACCCCGACTATATGGGTGTGTTCTAAACAGCTGAAATGATTTAGTTTATTTTAGTACGTAAAACAAGATAAGTCATTAGCGTATGATTAATTAAGTTTTAATTATTATAAATTTAAAAATTAGATTTATTTGATTTTTTAAAACAACTTCTATATAGAAAGTTTTCGCGCGAAACATATGGTTTAGCAGTTTGAAAAACGTACTAACGAAAACCGAGAAAGTAGCCCAGCCCAACGCAGCCTATGTCAACCGTTGGCTCGAGTCCAAGGTGAAGCTGCCCTATATGCTACACGCGTGTGGACGCCAGCAATACCATGGTTGGCCTCAAGTCTACCTTTAGTGCACGCTTCGTGTTCACATGCTACAAGTGCTTTCACCAGCGTGGAATATTTAAATCCGGTCACTAGAGTAGAGAAAGCAGACCAACTGTAAGTTTATTGGAATCTATTTTTTTTATCTCATTATACTTTGTTGCATTCGAGTGTAAGGGTGTTTCATCCTCTTCTGGCTGGATGTTGACGAGATGCGCATTATGTTTTTTGATGTTATATATAGTAGGGTCTTGATGTTATAATTAGTTTTTTTAATGTTGTGTTTGATTGAAATATTTTTTTAATCAAGCTATGAAACTTTTTACCGAGTCATAAAGTATCTAAAATAATTCTCATTGAAATATTATTCACTAAGTAATGAAATATCTGCAACATTTATCAATAAACAGTGAAACACCGTCATCAGACGTAGTCGCGTCCTATATATATCCTTTCTTCCAAATCTAGCACATACGCATGCATAGTGTCAATATCACCCAGGATACATGACACAGTCTTATCAAACTTTATCCACCCCGACCGGCTGACAGTTAGTCTTATACTCTTTATACAGTCACGTAAGATGTCTAGATGATGCTCAGCAGTTAGCCATATCCCTGTCAATCAACTGGAGATAAAAGAAAAAGCGGCATTACTCGTCCTGAAACTCACATGAACAACTATCCTTGAATCCAGTGCATGCTCAAAGCTCACATTTATCACGACGACGACGCGCGCGTGCAATGCATGATACCGCCCATGCCCATCAGCTGCTCGATCTGCTCGTCGTCTCCGGCACGCGCACTCACGTCGTCGACGACGATGGGTTGCCTCCTCGCCAGGACACCCGCCGGCCGGCACAGTGCCCTCCCGCCACCGTCTCTTGCATCCACTGTACGTGGCTAAACTATCCGTCTATCTACTTCGTCCATTTTAAAATATAAAGATTTCTACCATTTAAATCTTGTTCTATAAGAATTTTTAATACTATTTATAATACTTATCCCATCAATCACTTTTTATTCAAATTTCTTCTTATTTTACCCCCACATACCCTTCTATCTACATTCATTTTACATTTATTAATAAGCACTAAAATCTTTTCTCCTTAATCTTAATCTCTACTAAATAACCTAGAAATATTTATATTTTAGAACGAATGGAGTATTTTATATTAAATTATATTATAAAGATAGCTTAAAAAGACACCATATTCATTCTAGCGATATAAAAATTTACCATATTAATTGGAGAAAAAGAGAAATATTTACATAGTTAGATCGTGGCAGATCTAGATTTTAACGGTTTAGATTAATCTCTCTCTATATATATAAATAATGATCGCCTTACTACAAACAGATAAAGAGTTGTATCCCAAAAAAACAGATAAAAAGTTGTATAGAAAAGAGAGAGAATCGGATAGCAAATAGCCCGTCTAGGAAAAGAATCGGATTTAGTTTCTGGTTACTGTTGAAACAGGCCGTAGCAGAGTTGTTTTGTAGAGATTGGTTGGATTTTTAGGGGTGGTGGTCTTTTTACGTGAACAAGTATGGTGGTTGGGAAATGAAGAAAAATAATTCTATTTTTATAGTAGTAGAGATATAAGGTCTTAGAATAAGAGGTCGCGCCGGTCTCTTGCAGGCTTTGGGCCCGCTACATTCCATTTCACATTGCGATGGAGCGCGAAAAAAATCTATTTTACGTTCCTTAAATATAGGTCGAGTTTCATTCGTGTTCATCAATCATAAAATCAAGTATAAAGCGTCATTTAACTTTTAAAACTAATGTAAACCGAATTCCTTAACAGCATCTAGGACGGTTTCGACTGACATAGCGTTTATGTGGCTCGTTATTATTATGCTATCGTTGTTATATCTCAGCAATAATTAATGGCAGTAGAATTTCGTGATCATGATGATCTTGGATTAATGTGTGTGGCGCGCGTAGACTAGAATCACTAGTAGATATGTGTCATTGTTTTGTTTTTTTTCTTTTGGTGAGAGAGAGAAAGAGAGAGATTGGGATGTGCTAATACGTCATTGTTGGAGTTAATAGTGCAGATTGATACGGGAACAGCTGTTGGGACGCTTAGTAGGCAACTCCCGGATGCAGATGAACATCTGCCGCCGCATCAATGCACAGCCGATAGATAGCCCCATGCTGCTGTACCGGTCTTGTTACTACTGGATTAGTTAGTTCTGACGATGTTTTGGACAGCTACAGCAAAATAATTTAAGCTCAATTGATTGAAAGAATGTACTGTAATAAAAGTGGCGACAAATGTTCAGACTTTCTAAAAATAATACACCTAGGTCTTCTTGGGTGTAGTACTCCCTCCCTCCGTATAAAAACATATGACATGTATGTTTATATAAAGTTAATATTTGTAGTATTTTACTAATTATTAAACTAATAATATATATTTTTTTGTCATGGAGGTGGGTCTTTAGATTCGTATTTTAAAAATACTTTTATATGATATTAATTTTATAGTTGTTGATAATGCATTATAAAAGTAGTTAACGATTAAAATATATTGTTAGGGACCATATCAATAGCATACATATGTTATATTTTTATGCGGAGAGATTCTCTCTCGTTTAAATCAGTGATGTCAGCGAGGTGCTTTATCTTGAGTTCTCGTTGCCTTTTGCTGTCCCGTGGATCATGTGAAGCAGAAATTAAAGGAGGATATCAGTGGATCTGACAAGTAGTAGTAAACAGTCACAGTTCAGAGTTCAGAGTGGTATTTCCGTGATTCGTCTTTTCCGAGTAGTGTATTTTTTTTTCGTTTTATCAACAGTTGCCTCGGCGTGGACGTGGCGCCAACAGCTGACGCTGCAAAACGTGGTCGCGGCCGCCGTGGCGCGCTCCCATTGACGCGCGCCGCGCCGCGGCCCCAATCATTGCACTCTTGCACTCCCCCCGACGCCCGCGCGCGCCAACCGCCGCCGCGTCGCGCGCATGGCGGCGAGCAGACACGCTCGCTGCACGTATAGCTGTCGAGCTGAAACGCGCGCGTGTCGCGTGTGCTTGGTTGCTGCTGCTGCTGCTACTACTACCCAGGACGTAGAGCTGACCTCGAAACCTCCACGTTGCCAACCACGACAAGCATCCCTGCAAGTCGGTGTCATCGCGGCGAAAAACTACTACGAGATCAACGAGACGGTCGCCGGCGGCATAATCAGGTGGTGCCCCGTACGTCGCCTCTTCCTTCCTCCGTGTTGCTTCGCTGCTTGGACAAAAACATGGTCGCCGGCGTTGGAATCGGCGGCGGCCGCCGGAATGCCGGACTAGCTGGCCGGATTTGGTCGGGTTGGCGAGTGCCACGCGTGGCAGGCAGCGGCAGGATTAGCGGCCAGGTTTCCCGGGCACCAATCACCGGTCTCTACGTTGTGCTCTACCGCTCCAATGGCTAATAATAATGCACACACAAATCAAAAGCTACACCTAACAAATCCTCCTCCTCCGGTAACAACAATAATAAAATACTCTGCACCAAATACATACACTTCTCAGAGAAATAATAAACAGAAATAACATCCCCATCATTTCGGGAAATAAATAAACACCAATCATAAAACGAAAACAACATCAAATATACCACAACTAGAGTCAACAAAAACAATTAAGTCTATGAAAAAAAGAAAATTATTTTTTAAAAATAAGCTGGGCTGAAAAAAAACTAATTTAAATGGAAGAAAAAAAAAAAGAGAGATCCTGATATTTCTTCTCTCACATGCCAGCTCGCGCTCCTCCTCCGTCCTCTCCTCCTCCCTTCATCGCCTCACGGATTTAGCTCCGAGAGAGAAAAAAAAAGGGAAGCGAGAAATAATCTACCTTTCACGGCCTCGCCTCCTCCTCCTCCCAAATTTTTTCCCCAATTCCTCCATCTCGCAGCCTGCGTCGAGCTCCCGGATCCCAAGGGCGCGGCCTTTTTCGGCTCCGTGCTCCGATTTGCGGGCGGCGTTGCTGTGATTGGCGTGGGGTGCCGGGGGAATGCTCTACCTCAAGCAGCCGGGCGCGGATTTAGGGTTCCGGCGGGCGGCGGAGGCGGCGGGGCTGTGATCCGCCCGGCGGCGGATGCGAGGTTGAGCCGTCGTCCCGCGCGCGAGTAGTCGGCCGGCCATGGCGGCGGCGGCGGAGGCGGGGGGATGCCTCCTACAGAGCTTCGAGCTCTACGAGGCCGAGTCGGTGAGCTCCTCGTGTCCGAATCACAATGGCTGTTGTTCTTGTTGCGTGGCGCTCGCCTGATTTTGTTGTCTGTGCTGATGATGCTGCTGGTGTGCTTGCTTGATTCGGGAAAGGCGCGTGTTTTTGGGCGTGCATGTGGCTCTGGAAATGGTTGAGCCTTTGGGCCGTGTGCTTTAGGAATAGACGCGTTGTGGGCTGCGGATTTGCAGCTGCTTGGATCGTTCTATGACACGCCGGGAGATTTGGAACCGTGATCCTTTAGTTAATTCAATGTTTCTGTTTGTGATTTGGGTGTGTTTGTTTGGGAATCGAAAATTGCAGGAGATTTCTAGGTGTTCTTAGCTGTCTGTGCTGTTCATTTTGAGCATGGTTCGGGATTTTTTTCCCTCGTTAGTTTCCATGCGGTTATGCTGATTTCTGGTTAGCAAAAGGAGGGGGACTTTCCTTGTTTCCAAGTGCTTTTGGAGTTTAGTTGTTTGTAGCTATGATCCTAAAAGGTGCCTCTGCACATTTTCTCGCAGCTCCCTGTTACAATTATGTACCTTCGAAAATTTCCTTTTGACATTTTCTAAATGCATTTCTCAGTATTGCTCGTTTCCCGAGGTGAATTTACCCTGTTCACGGTCTGAGCATTGTGCTGTCATACGTATACCGGAGTTGTGGAAGTACTCTTGCGTGCAAAGCAAAGGTGAAGACCAGGTGTCTTTCACCTGGTATTCCTATGACAGCACAATGTTTGCTTCGAAACACCTGGTCTTTCAATGGTTTTCACAATGTTTGTAGATTGGTTGTTGGGGTTGTCTGGGCGTGGTCCGTGACAATTTTTGCAACGTTTTAAAGGAGAGTGCTATTTGAATATACCAGATCATTACCCGTGCAATTAAGGTTTGAGTAAGGTGGAGAGGCAAATTAAGGTTTTAGGGGACTAGAATTGAGATTACATTCTTTTGTTTGGTCGGTGGTAAGTTGATTACAGCAGTAACAAAAGATACTCAGTAGCAGCAGTGATGACCAAACTGTCTCCCTTGAAATTTCAATTCAAGTCGTTCAACTCATTTTCTGCCATAGAGTGTTCCTTGACTCGCTGATATTTTCTTTGCTCTGCAAGACTGCAACAACGCATTTCCTGTTTGTTCCCCTCCTGATATAATGGAGAATTTACTATCTAAACTGAACCATATATATACTTGTTTGCTGCATCTTGATGTACAAATTAGTTACTCGGTCACGGGGCTGTCAAATCAGTATATTCAGTAATTTCTCATGCTTACTAGTGAAAAACGCACGCATTCCTCTTCTTCTTTTGGTTTTGTAAATTGGCCCGAAACTCTCAATACCTTTTGTTTTAGTTGCTGCTCCTGTCTGTTTAGAAATGTTAGCATTGCTATCCTGTCTGAGCCAAATTGTTTAGTAGATTCCTTTTCTCTTTGCGCCAAGCATGTTCGAGTAAATCTGTCATTTTGAAGGTGGCCCTATTTGTGCCCCCTATATCCTTGTACCCTTGCAAATCTTGACTTTTGAACAGCGCATAAGAAAGTTACAAATTAAATCTTTTTGCTGTATAAGTATATAATATCAACAAACAATCTGTTCAACTTATCTGTTGGCCCTTGCTCATTCATTTTATTCTGTTTCCTAAATTTTTTCTTGACTACCATTTTTTAAGTATGTCTTTGTGTAGCTCAAATTCTTCTAGTTATCTTCAGGTGCTAAGTGCACTGGTACAAAGTTTTTGCCATTAGGATTTTGGGCAGGCAGTCTCCATATGCTGGGTTTGCAGCAGTAGAAGACAAAATGTTTAATGTGGTGACCTGCAAAATGCATGGGTTTTAGGCTAGCCAAGTGCGGATGGTCCATGTATGGGGGATATGTGATGGACTTAATCAGTGAGCAGATCAGCAGATCATGGCATGAGTTAATGACCATTCTCAGTCGAGAAAGGGTACATTAACATTTATTTTACTACCTTTTGTTCTTTGAGTTTTCTTTGTCCATAATCCAATTAGGCTTCCATCAGTAAAATGGTCGAGTTGCCTGTTACTCTATGACACAGGTAGTGGTTATAGCTGGCACCATCAGTTGCTTGCGGAAATTGAACAGTATTTCCCTATTGCAATGAGTCTTTCTGATTTCCTTCCAGAAGTTTTCAGCTCTTCACTAGTATATATGGCATTACTTATCTATTGGTTTATGAGCAGTTTGATCTTTGAGTAATCAAGAATTACTGAAAACATTTCGTTACAATGTCGATTATATGCTGGTTTATTATTTTTTCACAACACTTAAATTGCGATTCAACTTTGCAGAAATTTTATATTATCGGAACTAACAGTGACAAAACGTCATGGAAATTACTCAAGATTGATAGAATGGAGCCATCCGAGCTCAACATAGATGAAGATTCTACTGTGTACTCACATAGTGGATATCTTGATCTGCTAAATGTTCTTGATGAAGACCACAGGTCAACCGGTGGTGTAAAATTTGTTACAAGTTGTTTTGGAATCATTGGTATGTTATCCATCCTTCTATAACCATTTCATCATGGAAAGCATACGACGGATAAAAATTAATGTATTCATGATAATTTTTCTGTTCAGGTTTCATTAAGTTCCTTGGACCTTATTACATGTTAATTATCACCGAGCAGAGAAAACTTGGGGCTATATTTGGCCATCCAGTTTACCAAGTTACTAGGACTGCAATGATTGAGCTATCAAATTCCCAATCGAGGGCAAAATTTCTCAATTCCAAGGATGAAGATAGGTATCTTGCATCACGTTTATATGCCCTCCACATTACCTTATGGCCTTGTTTGGCAGCCTGGGATCCTGGCCCAATCCCCGTGGGTGGGCCGGCTGGCCGGGATTGAGGCCCATCCGAACAAGGCCTACATGTTTTTTCCCCTTCTATTTACCTTAAAAATTTTATGACCTTGAACATTCGGTTCTTTTTCTATAATATTTCAACATCAAAGCTACATATTTATTTTCCAATGCCGAATGAATACACAGTGTTTTGATAATCAGCTTTACTAATGTGCAGATACAAGAAGCTCTTGCAGACAATTGATCTTAGAAAGGACTTCTTTTTTAGCCATTCCTATAATATCATGAGAAGTTTCCAGAAGAATTTTAATGATCCACAGGAAGGATGGGACCTGTATGACACAATGTTTGTATGGAATGAGTTTCTAACACGAGGGATTCGCAACATCCTAAAAAGCACCATCTGGACTGTTGCATTAGTCTATGGTTTTTTTAAACAGGTACATATACCCATAAATTAATTTTTTTGTTATTCTCAAATAGGATTAGTGAAACATAGTAGATTGCAACAAAATGAAGATCCCTTCTTCCTTTGAGAAATACCAGACTACCAGTCGCCAAGATCTGCAAGAACCTGTTCTCAAGGTCTGATTGATGTTGAGACATCAATTTCTGCTTATTTATTCATTTGTTTTACTCTGCAGTGAGCCATTCATGATTTTTAGTTGCTTGTGTAAACAAGTAACAGGCATAGGTTATTACCAGCGCTTTCTGTGTTTATCAGTAAAAAATCATGCTGTCATGGAAAAAATTGTACTCCATATATAGGAGAGAACATCATTCTAGATCTATACATGGGCTACTGACTTATCTTGTAGAGCTGAGATAAATTTGTTGCTAAATCTGTAGTTTTCTGATACACCACATGATATCTTTAGTTCTGTGATAGTTTGGTCAAAGTATCTATAGTTTTGTGAAATTTACTCAAGAAAACCTGACAGTGTATCTATTGCCATATGATTAAGTTATGAACTTCCTTTTTGTCTAAGACTCTACGTTCTTTATTGCTCTTGGATATCACGATTTTTTATTTCTGATATAATATTAGAATAATATAACCTAATTTTCATTTATATCAAGGATAAACTTGCTATATCTGGGAAAGACATTATGCTGACGCTTGTTGCTAGGCGCTCGAGGCATTATGCAGGAACCAGGTATATACATTTTCCCTAGTAGTTTTCTTTGCTTGTTTTGGTTTGATGTGATTATGAAAGACACGTGGATTGTGGCATCCTTGTTTTGATTTTTGTTATTTCGTTGAACAGGTATTTAAAGAGAGGCGTGAATGATGAGGGTAGAGTAGCAAATGATGTTGAGACTGAGCAAATTGTTTTCGAGGACATGCTTGTACCAAGGCAAATAAGCTCTGTTGTGCAGAACAGGGGTTCCATTCCACTATTCTGGTCTCAGGAGACATCCAAGCTGAATCTTAAGCCTGATATCATATGTAAGCATTGAGTCCATTTCTTTTATGCATGCAGTCGTATTCAATTATATTTTGATTTGTTTGTTTTCCACAGTGCATGAGAAGGACAAGAATTATGAAGCTACCAGGCTTCATTTTGAAAATCTTAGGAGAAGATATGGAAATCCTATAATCATCCTGAACTTGATAAAGGTAAGTTGTGCACTTATTATGAGGTCTTCGGTGGATGTTTCACAATATAAATCATACTCCCTCAAGAGTGACATTCCAGAATGTATGCAGTCTAACATTGTTTTTCTCAGACTGTCAAATTTTTCTCAGAAAATGCGTTACTGGTATATAGTTTTCTTGGGCTTTATAATGTATTACAATAGAATTGATGGCCAAAGTTCTAGAGACCGCTTCACTTTTTGAATGGGTATAGTACTTAATAGTTCATGCTCTTACAATTATTTTTCTTATGCTATGAAGAAACGTGAGAGGCGGCCACGTGAATCTATACTCCGCTGTGAATTTGATAAAGCAATAAAAATTATAAATAATGATCTACCAGGGGAAAATCATCTGCGATTTTTACATTGGGATCTTCACAAAAACTCTCAAAGGTATTGCTTCGTTGTGTTGCACACCTTTCATGTATGGTTTGGTAATGCTTTTAATACTCATTACTGAAGCAAGTTGTATTTCAGAAAAAGTACAAACGCCCTCCAAGTTCTTTTGAAAGTGGCATTTGAAGCTCTGAACTTGACAGAATTCTTTTACTATCAAGTTCCCCCAGTTCGAAGGGCTGAGAGTTCCTTCAATTTGTATACTCCATTGTAAGTATTTGCCATCTTTTCTATTTAGTTTGAATTTCTGGCCTTTTTTTACCTCATGGGCTATTCCTCTTAATTCAATGGCAGTATTTTCTTTTGCGCCTTTCCTTATTTTCACTATGGGTTTTATAGGAAGAATGGTTTTGGTCCTCACGAATGTGATGACAGCAACAATGATGATACCACAGACTGTATCGATAACATTGATGATATGTCCCAAGAAGATACCTGTGGCAGTTCTGATACTTCTGGTAATGGAACTGCAGAAGATATAGCAGAGGACAATGGATCTATACCAGTAAAGCCTCCAAAATTTCAAAAGGGTGTTCTACGTACGAACTGTATAGATTGTTTGGACCGCACAAATGTTGCTCAGTATGCATATGGTTTAGCTGCTCTTGGCCATCAGTTGCATGCACTTGGTTCTGTAGAATCCCCTGAACTTGATTTGGACTCCCCCTTGGCTCACCATTTGATGCATTTTTATGAGCGGATGGGTGACACACTTGCTGTACAGTATGGTGGTTCAGCTGCTCATAACAAGGTACTCCACTGAAATCTTTCTATTTTCACTGTAGATCATTCACCCTTTACATAGGACTACGGATTGAAATAGGAGTGGTTCTGCTTCGCTAATCATTTTAGGAATATTCTATCTTTAGTTCCTTAGTCATTGTTTCTGGTCTACTTGAAGTTTTTTTAAGGACCTTTCAAATGGAACCAATAAATCAACCATGGCAGGATATAGCTAGGAAAATGCAATTATTCCAAAAAATAGTCTCAAACCATGGGCCTATGTAGAGTTAAAAAAATCAGGAGTTTTAAGGGTCATTAATATATGAAATATGGCATAGTTCAAGAACTAAAAAACGGTAATCATCCATTAAAATTATGATGATTAATGAGTGTGAAGACGCAATATGGATCTTAAAAAAACTTCAAGCAATTGTGAGAAGATTTGGAGTTTTTATGTGGCAATGTATATAGCTGGAACAGAGTTACAATGTTATGTATTGAAACCTTGATCACTTCTTCTATCAGTAGCTGGTATGGCATTTCATTTTATTGTCTATCTAATATGTACATACTATTGTCTGTTTTCTTATGTATGTAATGACAAAGATGATGGTGCTTTGTTTTCACCAAATTAACATAAAGGGTGACACAACACCTCCAGGCACTGGCGGACAAACTCGCTGGTGAATTCTTAGGGGAATTTTAGTGTCATGATAGGGATCAAAGATAGTGTTTTGGCGACAAATACTTCCCATAATTAGGCTTGTCCTGGCTCCAAAAAATTGGCTCAACCACTGCCTCTAGGGTCTGCCAGCTAGAACTGTTGTGCATAAACTACATATTACGTAGGACCAGCACCCTTTTCTCATGACAACTATGAAGTCAAATAAGCCTCACAATAGCTTCTCCCAAGCGATGGTGCATAAAAGATAGATAAATGAATGAGTACATTTGCTTAATACTCTTGCAAGAACCAACGAGTTGCAAAATTCCTTTCTGAAGGTGAGGAGTTACAAAATACTATCACAATGGCAAGAAAGTTTGGAAATGCTATCGTCAATTTATTCTGTCCAAAGTACCATTAATGCCTTCTTTGGAGAAAGAATTTCAGAAATTTCAATATTCCCTCGTGTTCCTCTCTTCTCTGTGCAGTGTGTCCTGCCTGTAGCCACATCTAGCTTGTTTCTTTGCTGGCTCAGTTAAGCTTTGCTATCACTGTTTGCCTATATATATATATATAAGAGAAGTTAAACCAAAAGAACAAGGGAAGAAGGATCGTTTCACACACATTGGATTGAAAGTGTGAAGGGAATGATGTTTTCCAATGCTTTATGTGTTTGCGGTGGCATTTGTAAGCATGCCATCTTGTGGTAATTCACAACTTTGCGACGATTCTGATGGTACTAAGCAAATTTACTCATGAATGAAAAGATAGTGATAGCTCCATCCTAACCTAGAAGTAAGGCTATGTTCTTTTCTGCTTTTTCTTCAGATTTTTGAAACGGATTATTTGCTCCACGCCTCTAAAAATGCGATTTCTCAAAAAACTTTCTTCTATTGCATTGATTAGACCACCTATTCTAAACTATTTGTGAAATTTATTTTTTAAAATATTAATTTATCACGTTAAAATCGTTAATCAAAAAAACAATCCGCATCAACAATCTAAAGAAAAAGCTATCTCAAACACAGCCTAAGAGCTTGAAGCTTTAGATAAGAGTAGATATAATATTAGTTGACTGTTGAGGTCTCCATTCAATTAGTATTGTAAGCTGATTTGAGCAAGACTATAAATAACACCTTAGTTCTATCACTTGATCTTTATTACATGTTTCTTGTTGAGCTATTCAATTATAATGTATTTAATAAACTTACTGTGTTGTTTTATGGAATAGATATTCTCTGCAAAAAGAGGTCACTTAAAGTTTGCTATCCAGTCGCAAGAGTTCTTCAGGACACTGCAACGATACTACAGTAATGCCTATATGGATGCTTACAAGCAGGCAGCAATAAACTTGTATGTTTTAACCAAGTTCTTTTTCATTGTAGATCTCTTTATGCCCTCTAAAGTTTAAACAGGGAATTACTATGTACTAAGTTTGGTATCACTTGGTGCTTTTACCTTCTTGAATTTCTAGATTCTTGGGATACTTCCAGCCATGTGAGGGCGAACCTGCACTTTGGGAGTTAGAGTCTGTTGCTGGGGAAGGTGTCCTTGGTGAGAATGCAAGGTAAAATTACTACACTTGAACATGTGTGGTTAGTTATGACCATGTAACACGAAGCCTTTTCTTATCATCTGAACTCGTCCTGCGTATTCTAGAAAAAAAATCATTTGAACTCATGAGCAATGTGACCTATCTTACTTTGGTTTCAATGTGAGCTGTGCATTCATCTTTTAAGCCACACGTGTATCTAGACTTAACATAATTATCAGACCCAGCCAGCCCAGCAGCTGAACTGGAAAAGACAGGACCCAAAGGCTGTCTGGGTGCCTGGGCACAATTTCAAAGCCAAAGATGCAAGTGGGCTCAGAGAAAGTTTGACCTGGCTATTTCATGGGTTTTATTCATGATGCTGATAGACAAATACCCAGCCATAGGGCATCTTTGACAGGTTTGACGTAAAAAAAATCGTCATTTTACCATTCCCTTCTCTGCTCCAAAGCAAATCCTCTCTATGCCTCCATCACATCTGCTGATGTTTGTTCCTCCATCGATCGTCCTGGCAGTCTGGTGCAAGGTGGTGTAGAAGCTGCTTGACAGATGACCATCTGGACTGCAACCATGAAATGTTCCAACCGTGACCCAGTGCTCTCTGACCTCAGGGTCAGTAACCTGAGACCTTTTCTGGATTAAATGGCCAGGCCAGTTCTGAATACTGATAGCCATTGTCTTACGGCATACTGTTGATGCTACTGGCACTGGAAGCCAGGAAGGCAGAAAAAAGGTCCAGTAGTGTTTACATGAGACCCCAAAGAAGTTCCACATCAATAGTTATAGGTGCCAACCCTACACTATCTGGGGGATTTTGGTCTCCTTTCCTCAATCCTCAAATGTAAGCATCAAATACTTGTGCTTAGTTTCCATAATGTATTTATATTTGGAATGCTGTACATGGTATTCTGATTTCGTGGTGTTCCACAATAAAGGGTGAAGGATAAGACAAAAGGCCATCTTCATTTCATGCTTTTTTGTTTCTGTGCGTACTGTATTTGCACATCCGTTCTGCAAATTAACAAAATCGTATGAATTATCTGACATATATTTGTCACAGTAAATTGATGAAAAGGGCAAGGTCAGATGGCAGTATTCTTCGGAAAAGCAACACATCCATGTCCAGCAATGGTCGAAATGGAATGTTAAAGTCATCATTTACTGATTCTAAAAGTGAGCTTCAATCTCCAAACTGTTCTTCTGATTCAGTAAACGAAATTTCATCAGCGCCTGATAATACAGTGACAATGTCAAAATCAAGGTCGGTTTCTGTTCTTCAAATTCTGAAACTCAATCCTGTCCTTTTTCTGCTAATAGAATAGCAATGCACACACTAAAGTATTTAGGGGTGGTGTTTCTCAGAACAACGTTTGGCACTAGCATATTGATCCCTGTTCTGTCTTGAAAAATACTTTAGGTATACTCCCACAGTGCCTCATGTTAAGCATGTAAGCTGTGAGCTTGATTACTGCAATGGTTCTGGAGATTCAAATTTCCTGGACATTGACTGGCTTTCATCTTCAGACAATGAAAGGTGATTCACACCACGTACCTTGCTTTCCATTTTTATCCTAAGTCCTAACAACCACTATTCTGTTTTTCTTTAAAAAAAGACAAACTTGGAACGTGGCTTCGTGAAAATGATTCTTTAATATAAACATATAGATCCTTTGTTTATACCGGACTTCTAGTAGTATCTATGTTAATAGACAAACTTAAAGACACCGTAATCTTTGCCATGTATTCTTCAATCCCTCGATCTAGTGATATATCCATGACACTGAATGCTTCTTTCCTTTCTCACTACATTTGTGTTGTACATTATGCCTGAACAGGTCAACAGCCATAAGTACTCCTGATGTGAATGTTTCAACTGATAATGTTGCCGCTGGTGTATCCTCTAGGAGAACGGTTAGTGCATTCAATGATTGAACTTTTCATTTCTATTCCAACTTGCCCGTTTATGTGCATTGCAATTATGGTTCAGGAAACCTCAGCCTTTTTATTTGGCATAATTCCCTTGATGCAAGACAGGAACTGTCAGGTTCCTGGTTCTTTTTTGGCCTAGCACTTTTTTTTTCTTTTTAGTGTTCTTTTCCTTAAGTTCTTGCCCCCTTAATCACGCATTAACAGTTCACAAAGAAGAGCTCATGACTACCCTCGTTCTGGATATTAGCGTGATTCTCTTTCACCTGGAAGAATGAGTTCCTGGTAGAATTGAGTTAGGAAGAGGTTCAGTTTCAGAGAAATTTTATCACATAGAATGGAAATAAATCTGAAGAGTATAATTCATGTAGCAAACTTGATTAGTTCTTTCATTCGAAACTTCCAGGAAGATCATACTGCAGAAATTCAGGCTCAGGGGTTATCGGAGCATTTTGTTCAGTGGATTGATCAGGGAGAGACCTTTTGGTTCTGATATTGCTAGATGATTTATCACTTGTAGCCAAGCTAGAGGATGTCATTATGAGACTTTTGCAAGGAGGCATAAGATGAGATAATATCGCCTTTGGCATTCTCCTTGTGATTCATGACTCACCAGGGGTGGTCTTACCATCCTTAAGAGTCCTCCAGGGAAGTGTACTATTCTGTTCATTTGTTAAGCTTGCTCACCAGGTATTCCTCTAGGGGCGAGTAGAATAGCATTGTTCTTATTTTCTTAAAGGAAAGAAAGAAGGTAGGTAGTATATTATTCTTTCGAAGTTGTACCATTGTTCAGGCATTCTCATTGTTGTAAATATATATGATGACGAAGTGTTTACCCTTTTCTTGAGTTGAGGCGGACATGAAAGCACCATTTTTCCCTCAACTTGTTCCTTTTCTTTTTCTTTTTTCTTTGTTGGGATCTTATGAGATCTTATGTACATGTATTTTCATTGCAACGGAAGATATACTATTTATCTATTTTGTAGTTTTCTTGTACCAACCCATCTCCCAAAAGACACATCTTATTATATTATTATATACTTGGAACATTATGAAAAGCATTTCTGATTGTCATGTTATGCTTAACCGTATCATAATCCTTGTCGTGCAACCTTTTATTTTCTCTAGCGTTCAAGCATCATGGAATAAAGTAATACTTGTAAAAACAATCAGAATTATGCTACTCTCTGTCCTAAATATAATAATTTTTACTCTCTTCGTCCTAAATATAATAACTTTTAAAGTTTAAATTGTCGTTATAAAAAAGTAATTTTTATCATTAAACTATCTATTCTATCTGTTGGTATTATTATTATCCCAATTAGTTTAGGTTTACACCTTACTCACTCTAAGAAGCTAAACAATTTTTTTTATCTATCTTCTTAATAATAATATCTCTCAAGCTGCTGAAGGAGAGGAGATGAGTCACAGGCTCAGCCGCGCAGGGCGTGTGGTGCTTGTCGGCTTTTTGGCAGTTCAGGCCTTGAGGGGGCACGCATCACTTCGTGGCTGTGAAGTATTATCTTCCCCTACACAGGAAAGCTACATCAGTTCTCCAAAAAATGTTACTCCCTCCGATTCATTTCTTTTATATTATAAAATATTTTTAGATTTGTTCTAAGTTAAACTTCTTTAAATTTGGCTAAGTTTATAAATAAAAATATAACAAAATTTTCAATATAAAATAAATATACTAAAAAATATATTCAACGGTGGATTTAGTGTCTGTTTAGCACGGATCTAGCTCACAGATTCACTTTTTTATTTTTTTCTAGGGCTGGAGGCCAACTAAACGGTTCAGCTCCACCAAAAATAGAGTGAAGTTGGCTAGAGTGATCTGAAAAAAGAACTAGAGGGGTGAGTCCAGGTAGCTCCACAGCTCTACTCCACAGTTAAAATTTAGGAGTAGGAGCCCACACTACTGCATAATCCGTTTTCCCATACGGGTATAACGGACTTTCGCAGGCGGGTGGCCGGCCTGCTTAGGAGAAGGGGTATATGAAAATACCCTTTTTCTCAGGCGGGTCTGCCACAACCACCGCCTGTGAAAATCAGTTATCGCAGACGGGTCGGACTAGTTAAGGAACCCGCTTGTGATGATTGATTATCGCACATAGCCTGGTTAAGACGTCCGTCTATAGTTTTAATTCAAAAAATAGAAAAAGAAATATTTTTTGTTTATTCCATAAATTAGTTAATTAATTATTTAAAATTGTCTCCAAATCACATATTACATATTCTCTAGTAATTGACATCACCAAATGTTGGATAATAATTGACATGAATAAATAATTGTCATTCACTAATTAATAATTATTACACAATGTGCTTCGTAATATAATTATTCACAACAAATATGTCTACACAGTGAACAAATTTTTGTATTATACATTTGTAAGAAGCACATGTTCTTTTTTCCACTCTCAAAGTTTTTTTTATACTTGTCATCCCTCGCATATGCACTCTCAGAATCAAAAAACAAACCAAGCGTGGTACATATGTCGCGGTGGATGAAGTGGCACAAGTCAGCACAAAGATTTAGAAGTATTGTTTTATTCATCGTCTGAGCTGGCCCAGTTAGTTGACACAACTGCAACAGGAATAAGATAATCGAGACGTTACAAATAGTAATTCGTGCGTCCTCATATACTATCCACGTGTGATGTGAACCTACCGTGGATCCTCATCATCTCGTACACGTAATATCCACAGAGAATAGTCCCTTTGGGTTGTTTGTAGCACCATCCAAGGAGTAGAAACAACGTAAAGTAAATATGAATAATCATTTTGAGACAAAATATATAGTTCGCGTCATTACCGGCCACTTTGTCCTGACAAAATATATAGTTCCCTCTTTTGTTCTATTGCACCTTCTTTTTTCATGTACCATTTATGTGAGCTGTTCGAAAAATTATATTGACATGGTATAAGAAAATAGATGACGAAGGCAGAAAGTATATATAAGTACGATTTAAATTCCTTACAAGTTCAAAAGGACGAGGAAATCCATATAATCATTCTCTGGGTAATCGGTCGGATTACAGATAATGACTTGCATGTCCTTTGGGTATATTATAAATAAAATGTAGTGGTTGCTATAAGTAAATAATAACATGTTTAGTCAATAGTTCATAAAGTTCTTACAGAAGAAATTGTGAACTTATTTGAAGTTGTACATGACCATTATGCATCTCTTATCTTGATAAGATAGCATGGCCCGTCCAATGTATGCTGCCACTTCGTGACTCTTGTCGCCACGGAGTTTCTCGATGTGCTCCTTCTTCTCTTTCAGTGACTTGTCCTTGAGCACCACAGAATCGTCGCGTATGTCGATAGTGTGTTGCGTCTTGCAGATTCTTGTTGGGTTAAGGTAGCCAACCGGTTCTCTCGTTTGGTCCACATCATGTAATTGTAACCTACACATGCATGACGGTTCAAAACATTAGGCACCATGTCAATTATAGACTAGTCGATTATGTATAGAAAGAAGAGTAGTCGATATATATACTTACAGGGCCCATGTGCCGACAAGATTTACATCCAATTTTTCTAGACGATACACGACGTGCATGTCCCTAAAATCAATAAAGAACATGCCCCCATCTTCACCCATGAAAGTATCTTTTGGCACCCTGGCACTTAGCCAGTTCAGGCCTGCTTTACTAGCCTTCATGTACCACTCATGCCACCTGATTATCTGCTACGGTAAAGTCCTCAGGATGTGCATTGGAACAAAAAGCTTGCTATTTACGAATTCCTTAGGGACGTTGTCGAAGGATGAAACCCCGACGGCGGGAAGTCGAGAGACCCCCCTTTTGAGGTTCGGCTAGGGGAGCTGTTCTCAGGCGAATGCGGCGTCCGGTGGATCAATGGATAGATTGATGCTCGGGTGCCGGGGGCCCGGGCTGAGAGACAGTAGGGTTCGGATCGTTCGTTTAAGGATCGGACCGTCCGAATCCCGACGATGGCACGAAAGAGAGACAGGAGGTGTAGACAGGTTCGGGCCGCGCGGAGGCGTAAAACCCTACTCCTGTGTGTTTTGCTATGTGAGAGAGATGAATGTGGGTCGCTGTGTTACAAGGTGAACTCGGCTCGCGGCCGGAGCTGAGGAAGACGAACAGTAGCGAGAGTGTGGGCTAGAGAGCGGGTCCTAGCCAGAGAGCCCTCAGTGGTTGTTAATGCTGAAGCTTGCCTTGTCCTTTCCTCGTCGGCTCGGATCCTCCTTTATAGAATCAGGGGAGTCCATCGTGCCGAGGAGCCCCGAGAGAGAGCTTTTCTCACTACGTCTTGTCGCACGCCCGTGGCCGCCTGCTGCGCCGTGCCGGAGGGACGTCTAGTCGCCGCTTGCTCGGCTGCTGCGAGCGGCTAGAGCTGGTCTGCTGTCGCCACGCCGGAATTGGTGCTGCGCTGCATGTCTGGTCGGCACGCCGCTCAGCTGTCGGGCGGCGAGAGTATGGAGATGTGACAGCGCATGGCTCCGCTGCCGGAGTGTGGAGAATCGAGGCTCTCACAGCCGAAAGTTCTCTGACGGCACTGGGAGGGGGCCACGGAAGGCCATTATGACGGTACACGTATGTCCGACCGGGAGACAGGCGGGAGGCACCCCGTCGCCCCGCCATTAATGCGGGTAGTTGGCAAGTTGGTCCGCCGAGTTCTTCGAGTCAATCGGCCCTCGGGGCCGAGGCGATCGGCACCCGGGACCGGGAGGATCGGCACCCGGGCAGTCGACAGTCGGCCTCGGGTCCGGGCATCGGCGCCTGGGACCGGGGGATCGGCACCCGGGACCGAGGTGTCGGCACCCGGGTCCGGGGCGATATGATGGCGCCCCGGGGGCGAGGCCCAGGGCCGAGACGAGATGGCGCCCGGGAGCGAGGCCCGGGGCCGATGGCGATGCCGCCCCGGGGCCGAGGCCGATGGAGATGGCGCCTCGGGGGCGAGGCCCGGGGCCGATGGTGCCCCGGGGCCGAGCGAGATGCCGCCTAGGTCCGGGCGGTGCTCGGGCCCTGGGCACTCAGCGGGACGACGACTGTAGCTAGCCGTCTCTTGTGCAGGATGTGGGCCCAGAGGAGCTGACGTGGCCGGAGATCCACACGTCCCCGCAGAACGTGGGACCCCCAGTCCCGTTTCGCCGACAGACGTCGTCAATAGCATAGAACTCCAATGATTCCTTGGTGTTTTGCACTGATTTCTGGCTTGTATCTGGTTCTGTATCTTTCATCAGGTTGCCTTTACCTCTGAAAGCCGTAAACATAAACTTGTCCACGTCTTTTTATTTAGCCTTGTGATCGTACGTGGTTATCTTCTATGGAACAGCCCGAGGTGAAGCGAACGGTGGAGATGGAGTGCGGGCTTGAGCTTTGATGTGCACCTCAGGGGCTAGAGAGCTTCGAGGTGGCGGTGGTGGGGAAGACGGATGTGGTGGGGTGTGTTCTTGAATGGAACGGCTGGCTCGTCTTTGTCTTCCCCATTTTTCTTCCTTTTTGTTACCTTCTTCTTTGTCTTCCCTAAAACAATCTTCAGATTGCTGGTCATATCAAATACCCATTTGCCATTGCGAACTTCAGGTGCAAGCCCATTCTCTACTGTCTTGTCAAATAGTTTTTCCTTTGTTCGACACCTGTGCTGCTGGGTAGGAACCGCCGATGCCTCATGTACACCAATTTGTTAGATGATGATAGATAGATAGATGTGGTGTTATCTACACAGGTTATGCAACCCGTCTTCCCTTTGATCTGTCCCGAGACGGAAAAATTGCTAGATAGTCGTTCATGGTGACGAAGATAATGGATCTGCAAGTGAAGTACTCCCGTAGGTATTCATCCCACACCCTGATACTCTCATCCCATAGATCCGTCATATCCTCCTGTAAAGGTTCAAGAAACATATCTATTCCTATCTTAGGTTGTTTCGGGCCTTGTATAAGCATTGACAATAAGATATACTTTCGCTTCTGACATAGCCAAGTTGGAAGATTATACATGGTCAGTAGTACTGGCTAAGTACTGTTCAAGTCATCAAAAGGGTTCATTCCATTAGTACTCAGCGCAAATATGATATTCCTCGAATCCGAGGCAAAAAATGGATGTATTGCGTCAAAGTTTTTTCACTGGCGAGCATCGGTAGGGTGGCGGAGCTTCCCATCATTCCTGCGATTCTCGTGAAGCCATCTCATCAGTTCAGCGTCCCTAGGGTTCGAGTACAAACGCTTCACGCGATCTTTCACTGGAAGGTACCACATCACCAGGGCAGGATTTTTCTTTTTGTTGTTCGGAGATGAATCATCTTCTTGCCTATCAAAATCCTGTAACTCGTTACCCGATTTGTACCGACTGGTCCCATATGTCGGGCAACACTCCAAGTCTGCGTGCTTTTTGCGATATAGGATACAATGGTTCGTGCATGCATGAAACTTTTGTACACCTAGTGATAGCAGACATATGAGTTTCTTTGTTTGATATGTGTTGGCCGACAGTAAGTTAGGATTCGGAAGGATCTTACTTAGGGGGGATAATAAATTATTGAAACTACTATTTGACCATCCATTGCACGCCTTCAACCTTAGTAGTTCAAGCACTGAACATAAGAGTGTCATCTCCTTAAAACAACCCTTCGATTCTTTGAACAATAGATCTTTTGTAGCCTTCTGTAAAGATTCAAAATTATCTAACCCTCTCGTAGAACTCGTCAACACTTCCGGTTCGACGTGACGTAGCATCTCCTCCAGATCGAAATCAGCTTTGTCATTGAAGTCGTTCATCATTTCGTTGTCCGATATATCTACTGTGAAATTGTCACCACCCCCTCTTTCTTCGTGATTACCATCCCCTAGGAGGTTGACATCTTCGCCGTGATGGGACCAAACCATATAATCCGCAACACATTCACGTTTCACTAAGTGTGACTTGATTACATCTGAAACAATTCACACTTTCTGATTTTTGCAATTGACACACTGTATTTCCTTTCTACCCACTGTCGAAGCATGTGTCTTTGCCGCTTCAATAAATTTCGAAATCTTCTTCATATACAACTGCTGAAATCTTAGTGTATTGTACATCCATATCCTATTTGTCGGAGGATGAAACCTCGACGGCGGGAGGTCTGGAGACCCCCCTTTGAGATTCGGCCAGGGGAGTAGTTCTCAGGCGAAGCCGGCGTCAGAGTGCAGAAGACGGATGCGCGGAGAAGACGTAGAAGAAACAGAGGAGTCCGGACCGTCCGGAGCGGGTCCGGACCGTCCGAACCGAGAACAAAGGCAGAAGGGTCCGGACCGTCCGAAGCGGGTCCGGACCGTCCGAACCGAGGAGATCGCGCGGGGAAGAAGGGATCGATGCACAAGGAAGACACGAGGATTTATACAGGTTCGGGCCGCCAGAGCGTAATACCCTACTCCTGTGTGTTTTGCTATGAGGTGGATGAATGTGGTAGCGTGGTTACAAGGTAAAGCTAGCTCACGGCCGGAGCCGGAGAAGAAGAACAGTGGTTAGAGTGAGCTCAGGAGCATAGAGCAGAGATTAGAAGTACTCCGTTCCCTCCAGTCCCCTTCCCCCGGTGGCTTGGATCCTCCTTTATAGAACTAGGAGAGTCCACAATGCCGGGGCACCCGTAGAGAGAGAGAGAGAGAACGCTGTCTTGTCGCAAGTCTCCGCCTGCTGCCGACTGCTACGCCCACGCCGGGGTAGGTCGGCTGCGGGCGGCTTAGTCTTCAGGACATGAGGATGTGACGGAGCGTCTGGTCGTCTGGTCGTCTTGGTTGATGGAGCGGGGAGACGTGACGGCGCACGCCCCTAAGTCAAAAAGGCTCTGACTGTGAACAACGGTTGCACAGTGAAAGGGGCCTCCGTAGTCAAAAAGGCTCTGACTGCACAGGAGCGGGCGACAGCCGCGTCACGCCCCGTCGCCTCATCGTTAATGCGGGTAGTTGGAGAGTTGGTCCGCTAGAGTTCTTCAGGTGGATCGGCCCGGCAAGCCGAGGCGATCGGCTCTCGGGGCCGCACTCGGGGCCGAGGCGATCGGGGGCAGTCGGCACCGGGGCAGTCGGCACCCGGGTAGTCGACATCGGCTCCCGAGAACAGTCGGCACCCGGGACCCGGGGCCGAGGCAGTCGGGGGAAGAGCACTCAGGACCGGGTGGTTCCCGGGCTCTAGGTACTTAGCTGGAAAATAACTGTAGTCGGCTATCACTGGTGTAGATTGTGGACCCTGGTGGAGCTGACGTGGCCGAAGACCCACGCATCCCCAGGGCATGTGGGACCCCCTGTCCCATTTCGCCGACAGTGGCCCCTGGCCCTGTTGCTCGGCCGGAACCACTCCGGGCAGGAACGGGGCCATGTCTTGAAGAAATGAGGGGACGCTGGGTCCGCCTGGTTCGCCATGGGCTGATGTAGCTTGAAAACATGGAATGAAGTCTTGAGGAAGCCTGGTCCGAGATGGAGGCGCGGGAGAAGGAAACACCCTCCCGAGAAGAAAGCGTATGGGCCCAAGAGGCCTGGCTCGCGTCTCGGGGGTGTGCGTTCGCTGCGCGCGAGGAGGTCGCGGTAGTTCGCGAGGAGGTTGCCGAGGAGGTCGCGGTAGTTCGCGAGGAGGTCGCGGAAGTTCGCGAGGAGGTCGCCGAGGAGGTTCGCGAGGAGATCGCGGTGGTTCGCGAGGAGGTCGTGGCCGAGTCTGCCCCGGAAGCAGGGTTCCTCACCCGCGGCGAGCGCCTTGTAGAGTCGATGCTTGACGAAGGGGTCAAGGAAAAGGTCGATTTCCTTCTGATGTCATCCGCGGCCGCCTCCGGGGCCCGGGGGCCCTTCATGCCCCCGAGTGCTCCCCTTCCGCCGCCACCCGGGGTCCGGTCAGAAGTACTCCGGTGATGCCCCCCGTACGATCAGGGCCTCGCTCGTGCTTGCGCTTGGCTTTTGCCTGTCCGGTACAAAGAGAGACATTTGTATATGTATATGATTATGTTTATATTTTCGTACCTTGGTCTATTGTGTCGTTCGGAAGTTGTTCGGGGAATGGAGCTCGGACTCGCTTCCCTCGCGAGCCCGAGTCCGGCATGTAGTCGGGACCCAGGGGCCCCGGTTGTCATGCAGATATGTGTCCGAGACCTGGGGGCCCGGGACTGAAATACGGTTTTGATATAAGCCGGGTTCCGGGGGCCCGGGCTTGAATATGGGATGTGAGACGACCTTCCGGACGCATTCTGGCCGGGGCGGTGCTGTCTGGGCTATCGCGCCCTACTTCGGGTGTCGCGTTCCTAGGCTTGCACTCGCCTTGGCGAGGCCGCCCTGGTTCGGCACCTCGGTGTCGGGCCCGGGGCGCGGATTCGGGAATCCGTGCCTCGGCTCAAATATGTGCCCGGGACCCAGGGCCCCAGACTGAAATGCGACTTGATATGTATGGTCGATATGTGCCCGGGCACGGGGCCTGGGTAAGGACATGGACCGCATCGGGACGACTTCCCAGGACCTGCCCTTGCCGAGGCGATGCTGTCCGGGTACTCGCGCCCCGTGAGGGTCATTCCGGGTACCACGTTCCTAGGCGAGCACTCGCCTCGGCGATGCCGCCCCGGTTCGGGCTCCTTAGAGTCGGGCCCGGGAGGTAAGTCCCAGGCCATATGTTCGCTGGGCGAGGGGCGCTCTGCGACGTGCACCACGCTCGCTGCCTGCGGAATATTATTGGTGCGTGTCCAACCGTCAACTCGCGTGTCATGGCCTGAGGCCACGGCACGAGGAGCGGGCACGAGCCCCACTACCGAGGGCAACGAGGACGCTCTCTGGTTCTGGCCTGTCAGGGGCCGTGCTCGGGCTCAGCTTCCCTTGCGAGGGTGCGAGCTCTTGATACCGGGAGAAGATCCTCGACCGGGAGCGGCCTGCCCGGACTCGCGCTCGACATGGCGGCGTGGTCCGGACTATCACACCGGGTCCCGGAGGCCCCGGGTTGAGTCGGGACGAACCGCCCGGACTTGCCATCGCGTCCGATAGAGTCCGGGCAGTCGTACCCTATGTGCGTCCGGGACCCGGAGGCCCCGGACTGAGTCGGGACGAACCGCCCGGACTTGCCATCGCGTCCGATGGAGTCCGGGCAGTCGTACCCTAGGGCCTCGGCCAGCGCTAAGGATATACGTCCGGGACCCGGGGGCCCCGGACTGGAATACGGTTTTGATATGGGATGCGAGACGACCTTCCAGAAGCATGCTTGCCGGGGTGGTGCTGTCCGGGCTATCGCGCCCTATTCTGGGTGTCGCGTTCCTAGGCTCGCACTCGCCTTGGCGAGGGCTGCCCTGGTTCGGTACCTCGGAGTCGGGCCCGGGGCACGGATTCGGGAATCCGTGCCTCGGCTCGAAAATGTGCCCGGGATCCAGGGGGCCCCGGACTTAGGCTAGATATGCACCCGGGAGCCAGGGGCTCCGACCGGGGCCAAGGACGCACCCGGGAGCCAAGGGCTCCGACCGGGGCTAGAACTGCACCCGGGAGCTAAGCTCCGACCGGGGCGAAGTACGAACCCGAGAACCAAGCTCCGACCGGGGGGAAGTATGCGCCCGGGAGCCACGCTCCGACCGGGAGTAGATACGCCCCCGGGAGCCAAGCTCGGACCGGGGGGCGTAAGCACGCCCGGGAGCCAAGGGCTCCGACCGGGGCTAGGATACGCGCCCGGGAGCCAAGGGCTCCCACCGGGGCTAAGGTACGAACCCGGGAGCCAGGCTCCGACCGGGGCTATTTACGCAGATACGCACCCGGGAGCCAAGGGCTCCGACCGGGCCGAGATACACGCCTGGGAGCCAGGGAGCTAGGGGCTCCGACCGGGGCCAGAGATCGGCGCCCGAGAGCCAGGGGCTAGATAGGCGCCCGGGAGCCATGGGCTCCAACCGGGGCGAAATAGGCACCCGGGAGCCAGGGGCTAGATAGGCGCCCGGGAGCCAAGGGCTCCGACCGGGGCAAAATAGGCACCCGGGAGCCAGGGGCTCCGACCGGGAGGAAGCATGCGCCCGGGAGCCACGCTCCGACCGGGGCTAGATACGCGCCCGGGAGCCACGCTCCGACCGGGCTCGGCCTACTGCCGCTCCTCGAGGCGTTTGGCCAAGCGCTGGACGGCGCGGCACTCCGTAAGGTCGTGCCAGTCCGTCTGGTGGAAGGCGCACCATCCCCGGGCCATCGCCGGCGGCGGCGGCGCACGTGTGACCCTTTGCCGCTTACCGCCACCGTCGTCGTCCTCGTGGGCGATGTCGCCCCGGGGGCTGGCCGCAGCAGCTAAGGCGGAGCTCTCGGCGGCCGCCTTGGCCTTCTGGCGCTTCCTCTTGTTCCGGCGCGAGGCGGAACGCGAGGACTCACCGGCTCCTGCATGATTGCCGGCGGTGATCAGGCGATGGGCCGCACCTACGAGGTCGGCGACTTCGCCGAGCCACCGCCTTTCCCGGCCGCTGCCCCCGGTGGAAGCTGGGGGGTGGCGCAGGAGAGCTTTCGCCGCCAGGAGGGCTTCCTGCGGCGTCGCCGGCTGGATGTCTCGATGGTGGTACGCCGTGGAGCGGCGCGCCTGTTCACGCCTCACGAATGAGGCCGCGGCGGACTCAGCCAGGCACTTACCGGTTCCCTCCGCAAGGGGGGGTGCCGAGGCCGCTCGACCAGGCCGCCACTGGGTGAAGTCGGCCCGTGCAGCGCGCACCGCGCGCCCCCAGGAAGACGTGGGGGAACGCGGTGAGCTAGGCACAGGGCTAGCATTGTCCGGCGGGGTGAAGCCGCCGGACTCGTCGTCGGAATCCCGCTGATGATGATGGCCGCCTGCCATGAAGCGCGCCGATGTTGGAGTCGCCGGCGTAACACCTGAAAAGGAAACTCCCCCTACCTGGCGCGCCAGCTGTCGGAGGATGAAACCTCGACGGCGGGAGGTCTAGAGACCCCCCTTTGAGATTCGGCCAGGGGAGTAGTTCTCAGGCGAAGCCGGCGTCAGAGTGCAGAAGACGGATGCGCGGAGAAGACGTAGAAGAAACAGAGGAGTCCGGACCGTCCGGAGCGGGTCCGGATCGTCCGAACCAAGAACAAAGGCAGAAGGGTCCGGACCGTCCGAAGCGGGTCCGGACCGTCCGAACCGAGGAGATCGCGCGGGGAAGAAGGGATCGATGCACAAGGAAGACACGAGGATTTATACAGGTTCGGGCCGCCGGAGCGTAATACCCTACTCCTGTGTGTTTTGCTATGAGGTGGATAAATGTGGTAGCGTGGTTACAAGGTAAAGCTAGCTCACGGCCGGAGCCGGAGAAGAAGAACAGTGGTTAGAGTGAGCTCAGGAGCATAGAGCAGAGATTAGAAGTACTCCGTTCCCTCCAGTCCCCTTCCCCCGGTGGCTTGGATCCTCCTTTATAGAACTAGGGGAGTCCACAATGCCGGGGCACCCGTATAGAGAGAGAGAGAACGCTGTCTTGTCGCAAGTCTCCTCCTGCTGCCGA
The DNA here is from genome assembly GCA_003991445.1 of Oryza meyeriana var. granulata. Lineage (NCBI taxonomy): Eukaryota > Viridiplantae > Streptophyta > Magnoliopsida > Poales > Poaceae > Oryza > Oryza meyeriana. Next base: position 52,230 of record RYFJ01000509.1, on the reverse strand, counting down.
CTGCTATGCCCACGCCGGGGTAGGTCGGCTGCGGGCGGCTTAGTCTTCAGGACATGAGGATGTGACGGAGCGTCTGGTCGTCTTGGTTGATGGAGCGGGGAGACGTGACGGCGCACGCCCCTAAGTCAAAAAGGCTCTGACTGTGAACAACGGTTGCACAGTGAAAGGGGCCTCCGTAGTCAAAAAGGCTCTGACTGCACAGGAGCGGGCGACAGCCGCGTCACGTCCCGTCGCCTCATCGTTAATGCGGGTAGTTGGAGAGTTGGTCCGCTAGAGTTCTTCAGGTGGATCGGCACGGCAAGCCGAGGCGATCGGCTCTCGGGGCCGCACTCGGGGCCGAGGCGATCGGGGGCAGTCGGCACCAGGGCAGTCGGCACCCGGGCAGTCGACATCGGCTCCCGGGAACAGTCGGCACCCGGGACCCGGGGCCGAGGCAGTCGGGGGAAGAGCACTCGGGACCGGGTGGTTCCCGGGCTCTAGGTACTTAGCTGGAAAATAACTGTAGTCGGCTATCACTGGTGTAGATTGTGGACCCTGGTGGAGCTGACGTGGCCGAAGACCCACGCGTCCCCAGGGCATGTGGGACCCCCTGTCCCATTTCGCCGACACTATTCATCTGAGAATTTAAACAAATTTAAATAATATCAAACATTCAAACATTAATATCCAGTTTTAAAATAAATATCTAAAAACCCTAAAAAAAGTTATTCAATATTGAGGAAAAAATTGATTGGAAAAAATAATTATTCCCTTAGAAAAAATCCCCACTCTTTTTCTCTCTCCAAATAGATCTAGGAGTTTACATGCACATTCAAATCTCCTCATTTTACATTGAAAAGAACTAAAATCATTTACATATGGAATAAGGCATACCATCGCACTAGTATTATGTAGCTATTTTGGTTTAAATGCATGGTAAAACACAAATAAAAATTGTTGCATCTAGGTAAAAAAACCACCATTCTCAAGTAAAATTAACACTATCCAAACCCTAAAATCGAAGGAAAACTTCATAAATATAGAAGAAAAACATGATTCTAATCTTTAGTTGGCAAATCCCCCAAGAAATCTGAGTTCAAAACCTCTCCCCAATCTTTTGGTAAGTTTTAGAGAGAGAAACGTCGGGTTGGGGAAGAAGGGGTCGGGCTAGGCAAATATATATATGTGGGAGGTGCGATAATTGATTATTCGCAGGCGGGCGGCTAAGTGGCTTGCCTGCGATAATCGATCTCTGCAGATAGGCCGTTGCGACCCCCTCGGATCGGGATTATCGTAGACGAGCCTCATCTTGGCCCGCCTGCGACCTCCAGGAGGATCCATCTGCGAACATCGAATCTGTAGTAGTGCCTACCAAACATGCCCTTAATGATATTAATTTGACGTCGTAGATGTTGCTACGTTTTTTATAAATTTGGTTAAACTTAAAATTAAATTTGAAAAGTTTGGTTTAGGAGAAACTTAAAATGTCTTATAGTATAAAACAGAGGGAGTAGAACATGTGACATCAAGCCTAAAAAATATTGCGCACTAACATACACCAAACTAATAATATTTGTCACATGGAAATGACATCAATATAGTTGTCCCTAAAAATACTTTCACATCATTATTTTTCAAGATATTCCATGGATACATTATTACCCAAAACAATGATTAAAATGTGTATACCAGAGACTGTTAATCCTCCAAACATCAAGTAAAAAAACAAGATATTATCTCTTTTTTCTCCGACTTCAAATCTGACAGAGCCACATGCGTACGATCTAGTGATGCAAATGCGAGCACCCTAGCCGAGTGTGTGACTCAAATCTAATGATGTTCCATTAGTAGGCCTTCAGTTTATAAGCCGTATTTCAAATTTAAATTTTGTAATTAATTTAAAGGTTTTTATCACTTTTTATTTTCTAGCCTTAACTATTGGATAGCTACAAAACAATTTTTGGTTGCTTCATTTATTTTTCTTGACTTATAAGCCAAGTTAACCAATGGGACAGCGAACATGTGTCCCCACAATGACCCTGATCAACTGAACTATACTTCTATTCCAAATTATAAACATTTATAGGTTGTTTACCAGATATTAAGATTGAGAAGAAAAAAATTTGGTGTCCCTCAATAAATAAGAGATGGTTGAGATTAAAATAAAAATAAATTTAAATAGAAAATAATTGATGGAACAATTAGTATTGTAAATAGTGTTAGAAATGCTTATATTGTAGAACGGAGGGAGTACACAAGAGTGATGTAACTAGGATTGTACTTACATAAATTTTTTAAATACCACAAAAATTAACACGCCAACATGTAATACCAATATAGAATTAATATAATGAAGTTTACCTGGGCCTTGGGCTGTTTTTTTTAAAAGATTAACCACTTACCACCCAAAAAAACCTCCTAGATACGCCTATGCTACACAAGACAGTATCCACAGAATAGCAGTGCTTTCAAGCTTCAACTAGCCAAAGCGCCATACTTGAAGAGACTGACGTCCATGCATGCTAGTCAGCAGCAGATCAGCAGCTCAATCACGGGTACTAGGAAAACACCAGACCCATTCTGCCATCCATGCAGCCGATCGCCTTTCTCATGGCTCATGGCCAATCAGACAGCCATCAAGCCATGGCTTTTCCAGCTCTAGTTAGCCGCGTGACTGATAAGGCCATGCATGTGCAAGCCGACGACCATGGTTTTATGTGTCAATGGATAAATTAAATATTTTGTAGATAGTAAAATAGAGAATCTATTGGACAGACTATCTATTTAGCTATCTGCGTATGACATTATAAGTCAAATAAACAGTAGCTATCTAAACTGCTGTAGATGTCCTAATTTGTCCAATTATTCTGGTTATCTTGTTCATCATGATAGTAAATGCATCCCACGAAGTAGTAAATATGTTACTGCAACGGTAAATACATCTCCTAAGATGGTACTGTCTCCGTTGCAAAATATAGCTATTTCTAGCGTTCAAATTTTGTTTCGAAATATAGCTACTTCTCCATCTACTCCCCCCTCTCAACCAATCATAACTATTTCTCATTTAATTTCTCCGTCTACTTTTTTATCTTAATCAATTACAATCATCCTTTATTTAAGAATAAATTTCATAAAACTACATATATTGTAGCTAAACTATTATAAAACTACAGATTTAAGGTGTTTATCATAAAACTATAGATTTAAGACCAAGGATCACAAAACTATCTTTCAATATTAAAATTACCACAAAATTACAGATTTTACAATTTAAATCCCTAATACGCCGTTATGTTGGAACAATAAACGTTGTAGTTTTATGATAAAATTATTATAAAAATTTACTCTTTATTTAATTTTAACTCTCTTTAATATCCATAAAAAATTTTTAGAAGTACTTATATTTTAATATAAAACGGAGGAAATATATAGAAGCAATGTGTTTCCAGCTTTGTAAAAGGCATGACACTGATAACACCCTAGTAGTATGCAAGGCTTTGCAAAATGAATCCAATGGAGATATTTGTGAGTTGGTTGTTGTCAGACTTTCAGGTTATGGACAGTGCTTGCTATTGTGATGTCAAAAGAAAAAAATTAAATTTGGACAGTAGTAGTATAATTATATGTGTGGGGGTCCATCCACTCTCATATATTTTTTCTTAGGTGGGTCTTACCTATTATTGGTGATGTTGTACCAACACAAAATTTATTAGTGATGGCTATTGAAGCGAGACGGCTCAAAGATAAGGATTAGAGGCATGGTGAAGCGTGAGCATCCGACGTGGCTGGTTTGGTACTGATTGGTCAGTTTGTTAATGGATTAGTTGCTGATTTTACCACTTGGGCAATTTTTAAGCACAATTGTATGCACCCACTTAACACACGTCACACTGCACAGTACACATAAGCTTGTCTGCGTTTAGACATGTTTGAGAATTGTAAGATGCATCAAGGGAGAGTTCGGCGGTGTGGATTGGCGTGAAATTTTTAGCACATGTAAAACGAAATAAATCATTAGCGTATAATTAATTAAGTTTTAATTATTATAAACTTGGAAAATAGATTTATTTGATTTTTTAAAACAATTTTCATATAGAAATTTTTTTTAAAAAACACACCATTTAGCATTTCAGGAAATACATTCCTAGAAAACGAGAGAGTTTTAGCCGAATATGTACTTCAAACAGTACCTAAGAGTACAGCTAAGAGTACAGCTCCATGCGTATCTATAGAATATGTTCTCGTGTATACTCTTGGAATCGGTGAACACCAAAACCAAATCCAAGTATTTGGAAAAAAATCGAACTATTTGAGACATGGTTTGCACGGGAGTATGAACAATAGTTTAGACAGCTACTAATACATGTATAATATTTTCACGTTATGTATAGACGATATACGGACAACCTGTATAAAATGTTGATATTTAGTTAATTATCTATAATAAAATTTTGCAATCAATTATTTACTCTACATATAGTATATATGAAAAATAAAATAATATATATGTTATTAATTTTCTACTAAACCTTCTGTTAATGCAGACACATCATTCTCTCTTCCCTTACCTTCACACCATAAAAATAATTCTACCGATCTACGTGGCATCCCTTTTTTTTTTCCTAAACGCTGACGGCTGACATTGTAACGTTGTTCATGTCCTAGCCATTCCCTCCGGGTACTTGTACATTTTCTGTCTCTTGAACTCAAATGGTGCAAGGGCCAATTCGAAGGTAGGAAAAGAAGAGAAAACTCTATTGTTTTTCATGAACACGTTTTATAAACTATTAGACGATGTGTTTTTTAAAAATTTTCTATATAAAAGTTGCTCTAAAAAATCAAATAAATTTATTTTTTAAGCTTGTAATAATTAAAACTCAATTAATCATACGCTAATGGCTCACCTCGTTTTGTATGATTTTTTTTCTTTTCTCTCACCTTCAAACACTCCTAAATTACAAAGGTAAAATGGGGAAAGATTGAATTCACTTGTCCCTGAGAGTGATGTTTAAGCCTACATTATGACCGGTGGCATTTCTTTGCATGCAATGTAGACATCCAAAAGTTCAATTTTTCTTTTGTAATGCTAAGTGTTTGGTAGCTGGGGTTATTAAAAGCAAGATACTTTTTCAAGAGGATGCAAAAGACATATTTATACTTAAAAGAGAGAAGTGGTGATGGCGATGAATTTATCACTTACTCTTAATGTGAATTTTGAACATTCAGCGTATAAAAAAATGTTTTGGAATAACCTGAACTTTGATAACCCGCGGATATGTCAACCACAGGTCCTGACACAAGTTACAGGAGATGCAAACACGAAAGCAACCACGAATTGATCGCCTTTGTGTTGTGATTCATTGCTACGTATTATCCTTAAGAGTCAATTCCCAGCAAAGTACACCGTTCCTAGATACGTACCATTGCGTTGAATTCAGAATTTTCTGAGTCTATAAACTCCAGCTACGTAGTTGCCACTATTGAAAAATACGGTTCCAAACTTCCATGTTGTACTTGTATCTGAATTTAAATTGCAACAGCATGACTCAACTGGAATGGTCAATCCCTTGTTTTTTGCAAGAGCATCAGTTGCCTAAATTCTTCAAATTCCCGGGATGCAGTAAATTAACATTTCGGCCGAATTCAACCGAAATGAACAAGCTAATAACTGAGTATGATCTGGAATAAAAAAATTAAAAGCACTCATTATGTGTACGGCAAAAGTCAGGGAAACAAATTTTCATTTTGCTTCTATATTTGATTTGGGGTTTTAGCGTTGAATCTAAATGTAGACTTTTAATGATTTATATTTCTGTTTCTAGATTGGGTCTTGAGAATTCGTCCTTCTGGAATTATTCTATGATACGAAAAAATGCACCTAGTTACGTCAATGGAAACTTCAACAATTTCATTTCTTCAGAGACATTCAACATCTCACAGTACTCAGTGATCATCATCTTCTTTTTCTTCTTGTGTAATTCTGTATTAAGAACTGTAACCTTCTGAAGATGTCCATGTCATCAGTTTTGACCCTTAAACCACGGAATTGTGCTAAAAATTATTCTCTTGTAAAAATTCAAACTTTTTCACCAACCTACCAGCCTGTCATTCTCATTTCTCAACCCCCAGTTTCTGTAGCCAGTGGACAAAACAAACTTCACACGATTAGCAACTCACTTAACAAAAAAGAATGACAGCTATAAAGGAATTAATTGATCACCTTCTTTTCTTTCCCCTGAAGAATAATCTACCAAAAAATCCTCATCAGTTACAGAAAAAAACACATCTAGGCAGCTAGCACGATCGTGTAACTGCAGAGAAGGGACGCCATCAGAACGTGATCTGCATGCACAAAACCAGAAAGCCCCCAAATTTTCCTGCTGATTTGAGAGCTGGATTTGGAACAGACCGGTTACCATTTGAACAGCTGAAACTTTTTCTAACTTTCTTTTCTTTTGCCGTGGGTCAAGCGCCCACAGGATTGAAGAAAATCCAGGACCTTGCTTGACTTGTTTTCGCAGGCAAAATGGAAGATTTTTTCCCTATAAAATGCTCCTCTTGCATTCTCTGCATCTCCATCGTTCGCTCTGAATCCCACCGTGTTTTTGTTCGTCCTGTTTCTTGGTGTTCTTGCAGAGGTAATTCTTGGCCTCGATCAGTTGCTCTCCTTCATTTTCAGTGCAAATGTGCAATGATGGTTAGAGTTTGCAGATGCTGTTTGGTTTGTTTAGAATTTTAGATTATTTTTAGATAATGGAAGCTTAGAACTTTAGATGGTGTTTTGCTGGTGGTTTCTTGCATGAAAAATTGTTGGCTACACTAAAGTTTGCATTCTGAATATATTAGTAGTGACTATGGTTCAAGAAACTGCAGTTAGGTGGGTTAATTATGGAGATTCTGAAAAAATTGGCGAGAATATTGATGGTCGATGAGTGAGATCAAGAGGGCAAGAGTATAAAGAAACTTTCAATCTTAATAAAAAGCACTCTTAGCGTAAGAGCAAAGCATTTCAATCTCGTGTGACAAGAACGTTTCTTTTCTTCACCTTCTTTTTCTTTTTCCAAAAAAATGAGTGCTCCCAACTGCAGCTAACTTAGGCCGGTCTGTTCTTGTTTGGAACATAAGCATCCTCTCACGGAATCCCCGATGCAAAAAAATGCTGTTAACAACTCACTGTCGTGACGGCTAATTAGGTGGTAATTTGGTGCATCTGCAAAGAAGCAACAATGTTTTCTTTCACTGAAAGCATATTTTGCATAATTTCTTGTTTCTGCTTGTCCTCTCTGATGCTGACTGGATGCCACTCTGCATTGCAATGCCATGTTGGAGATTACTATGTTCAAAAGAGCATAAAGGAATTGCCAATTGGATGGTAGATGTTAGCATCACCTTGGTGTTTCCCCCATGGTTTTCTGCAATTCTGCCCATGATCTTTCTGCTCTTCTGAAAGACCATGTTTTAGAGGTCAAGCTTCTAGAAGGAGGCTGCTGGCCAATTGGGCTTGCATGTTGAGATGACCCATCATTTTGTCTTTGCTGCCCCACTAGTCAACAGGCATTAGCAAAGGGTAGAGATTTTCTTGCTGTTTTTTCGGACAATTTCATTGCATCTGATCTGATGGTCGGTCTGGTTATCAATTCACCAGATTCTAACTCCACCAAATCAAACTGTGAGATTTGTATAGGCAAAATAAAGAAAAGCATCTACCTTCTTTCTTGTTTTTCTTTTCATCCCCAACCAGTCCTTTTTCTACTGTTTATTTGGAAAAGTCTATCCACCTGCAGTCTATTATTCTACAGAAAAAAGATTGAAGCTTTTTCCAAAGCTGACAATGGTGGCAGCTTATGCTAATTGAATACTCCCATATCTTAAAATAAAAAACAATATTAAATATAACTGTGTCATATCAAATATTAGGTTTTGTTATTTTAAGATGAAGGGAGTACTTGCATGCGCTAGTGACATGATTAGTGACACCATCAGATTAAAAAATTGAGAATTTGGGGGCAGAATAATTTGATGTTATCCATTGCTGTTTCACCATGTCAGATGATGAGCTGAAGGTCCTACCACTAACCAATATCTACCACCTATCAGAGCACTGGGGTTTTGCACCTATTTATTGGTCCTTCTGGATCTCGGAGAAACCCTCCATTCCTTTGCTCGTCTCTGACTATTGGGTATGTTGCTTGTGCTTCCAATGTCAAACTGTACCCTTTACCCATAGGCTGATCTTGGGTGTGATTTTGCTTGGGTTTTTAGCTAATCTGGCAGCGCTTGCACCTTGATCGTGGTCTTGGCTCGGCCATTTCTTGGGTTTTTCCTGCGCCTCTTGCGATTCTTTGTTGGGTCGTCAGCTGAATCTTGCCGGAGTTTTGCTGACATGTTCTTGGGTTTATTACTTTCTGTAAATCTGAATCAAGAGAGCTTTCTGCTGTAGTTTAGTGGGTTTATGCAGGGATTGGGGGTGCAGAGATGTATGACGATGGACGAGGAAAACGGCAAAAACCTCAAATCCTTGAGCTTTAGTTCTGCTGCCACGTAGCTTCGACCCAGTGGAGAGTCCTTCCCCCCATCCCCCCCAAAAAAAATTTTGGCCTCAGTGATTTTCTCGATCCGTAGTTCGTTGATATCTTGCTTATCACTTGTTCTGCTTAATCTTTCGCTTCCTGATGAATGTCTTGGTGCCTGTCGGTGGATGGCGAGCCAAAAAAGGTTTTTTTTACCGAGAAGTCTTTGGGTTTATGTTGGATTCTTCCATGGTGTCACGGTCTTCCATGTTCTCTCTCTTTGATCTACCCGCTTGGCGGATTCATGGTATCGGAAACATGCTGTTGTCTCTGCTAAATCTGTAGCCAAATCATCTCCGTTTCATGTACCTTTTTTGTCCTTTTGGATTTAGGATCTAAGTAGTGCTAATACTCTAAAACCAACAAATTCATTGATAAAGTTGGTTCTTTTATCCCTTCGAAACATTGTCAAAGAACGGGTATCTTGGTGCAGGTTACTTGCGTTTAGTTTGGTGTAGGATCAGTACTTGCAGTCTGGTTAACAATGTTCTATATCTTGTTTCATGTCTCACTTACTTAATTCCTGAACTATAGCTGCTTTCAGTTTCTTTTAGAACAAAACATATGCTTTTAGTTATGTTTTGATTTTCCAATGGTTTTGTATGATGCGATTATTGTTGATTTAGCATGGTTTTCCTGTTGAGATATAGTCTTGCAATGCTTAGTGATGGCTATTGACTAATTATTCTTGTGCAAGTAAGTGGTTTTGAAATGTGTTGCTAAGTGCTAACCTGTAACTTCTTTTGCAGTTCTGGGTCCTGAAGTGTGAGTCATGGCTGCCAAGCTAGCTCGCCTCCACAGTCTCCGTGAACGCCTTGGTGCCACCTTCTCATCTCATCCCAATGAGTTGATTGCACTCTTCTCTAGGTGAAGATCTCAAAATAATACCTACTTGTATCTCCTTGAATCTGTTACTGGAAATTGTTGAGTTCTTAGTGATTTTATCTGTATAATTGGTTAGTTCTTAGTAAATCCAGATGTGAAATGAGAACTTGTTAGTTACATATTTGTAGCTGATAAGCTGATGAATTCCTTTGGTTTTATATAGTCTATCTTCCTAAAATTGTTATGATGGTATATATCCCTGCAAAAAAAAAAAATCTTTGATGAGCTAAAACATATTTATTATGATTCATGAATCTTGGATGATGTAGAAATATTGTTTTTCCATAGCTAGATCAGTAAAAATCTGGTTTATATGGTAGTGTCATTAACAATTCAACATAGTTCAGCCACAGGAAGGATGCGAGATAATAAGCATTGGTTCAATTTCTCAAATACCACTCCTTGCAGGTATGTTAACCAGGGAAAGGGAATGCTCCAGCGTCACCAGCTGCTTGCTGAGTTTGATGCCTTGATCGAAGCTGACAAAGAGAAATATGCGCCCTTTGAAGACATTCTCCGTGCTGCTCAGGTAAAATTGGCAATGAGCCTACTCCAGCATGGCGACGATAGTCAACTCAAAGTCATCTACTTATTTTTCTAATTTGACTTTCTTGACTGTATGTAGGAAGCCATTGTGCTGCCCCCCTGGGTTGCACTGGCCATCAGGCCAAGGCCTGGTGTCTGGGACTATATTCGGGTGAATGTAAGTGAGTTGGCTGTGGAGGAGCTGAGTGTTTCTGAGTACTTGGCATTCAAGGAACAGCTTGTTGATGGATAGTAAGTTCCAGGAGAAAACGACAATGTGCACATTATAATTGTAGCAAAATAAACGATATATGAATTCAATCTCCTTTTTCTTAAACAGCACCAACAGCAACTTTGTTCTTGAGCTTGATTTTGAGCCCTTCAATGCCTCGTTCCCACGCCCGTCCATGTCCAAGTCCATCGGAAATGGGGTGCAGTTCCTTAATCGTCACCTGTCCTCCAAGTTGTTCCAGGACAAGGAGAGCCTCTACCCCTTGCTGAACTTCCTAAAAGCCCATAACCACAAGGGCACGGTAAGCTTACAATGTGCAGAACCTACCAAATGCTTTTACCCTAAATGGTTTTTCTTGTGTGCATTGTCCTTTAGAAACCTGACATTCTCTGAAGTTCAACTAAATGTTGGGATCCAAATTTTAGAAACCTGACGTTCTCTGAAGTTCCACTAAATGATGGGATCCGAATTTTCTCAATCATAATGTATTGTTTTCTATTACAGACAATGATGCTGAATGACAGAATTCAGAGCCTTCGTGGGCTCCAATCATCCCTTAGAAAGGCAGAAGAGTATCTCATGAGCATTCCTCAAGACACGCCCTACTCAGAGTTCAACCATAGGTGATTACTTTATTACTTACCCTTACCATGTAGCCAATGTAAACTACTAGAAATAGAATAATTGCTCATAATGTGATTCATGATTTGCATATAGGTTTCAAGAGCTCGGCTTGGAGAAGGGTTGGGGTGACTGCGCAAAGCGTGTGCTTGACACCATCCACTTGCTTCTTGACCTTCTTGAGGCCCCTGATCCGGCCAACTTGGAGAAGTTCCTTGGAACTATACCAATGATGTTCAATGTTGTTATCCTGTCTCCGCATGGATACTTTGCCCAATCCAATGTGTTGGGATACCCTGATACTGGTGGTCAGGTAGAGATTTTAAACATTTTTTTCCTTTTATACAGTACTTAAAATATTTCTAGTTTTGACCTGCTATTCTGTTGTTTGCAGGTTGTGTACATTTTGGACCAAGTCCGTGCTTTGGAGAATGAGATGCTTCTGAGGATCAAGCAGCAAGGCCTTGATATCACACCTAAGATCCTCATTGTATGTTTGAGATGACGATCTTGAACGTTTCAAGTGCTTCTCAGTGTGAATTGTAAAGTAATGTGCCAACATGATTTTACTTGATGCAGGTAACCAGGCTGTTACCTGATGCTGTTGGAACTACATGTGGTCAGAGGCTGGAGAAGGTTATTGGAACTGAGCACACTGACATTCTTCGTGTTCCATTCAGAAGTGAGAATGGTATTCTCCGCAAGTGGATCTCTCGTTTTGATGTCTGGCCATTCCTGGAGACATACACTGAGGTAAATGGATTATCTGACTGAATGTCCTTCAGAGATGAGCACATCCCATGACTTCTGTGAGCTTATTCTTTTTTTTCTTTTTGTGCTGCAGGATGTTGCAAACGAAATTATGAGGGAAATGCAGGCCAAACCTGATCTCATCATTGGCAACTACAGTGATGGCAACCTTGTCGCCACTCTGCTGGCACACAAATTAGGAGTTACCCAGGTGTGTTTGGTTGAAAACCACTCCTTTAAATTTGTTTCATTAAACCAAATACTTATGATTTATCTTGTACATGGATGCAGTGTACCATTGCCCACGCCTTGGAGAAAACTAAATACCCCAACTCAGACATATACTTGGACAAATTCGACAGCCAGTACCATTTCTCTTGCCAATTCACAGCTGATCTTATTGCCATGAATCACACTGATTTCATCATCACCAGTACATTCCAAGAGATAGCTGGAAGGTAAATTTGTACCACTGAACAGTAGAATATCGCTGCATTGTGGCAACGCATGAACGAGTATCTGATGTTTATTTCCTCTGTTTCTTCAGCAAGGACACTGTGGGGCAGTATGAATCACACATTGCGTTCACCCTTCCCGGGCTTTACCGGGTTGTGCATGGCATAGATGTATTTGACCCCAAGTTCAACATTGTCTCTCCTGGAGCGGACATGAGTGTCTACTTCCCATACACCGAGACTGACAAGAGGCTCACTGCCTTCCACCCTGAAATTGAGGAGCTTCTCTACAGCGATGTCGAGAACGATGAACACAAGTGAGTACTGAACTGCTGGGTGCATCCCTGTTATTTACCTACCATGTCCCAACAATTAAATACTGATCTGTGTCTGGTCTAGCTGTCCTGGCTCTTCAATCTACCAACTGCCACCCACTAGAACTTTGTATGTTTGAACTGCAAACCTTAATTTCTAATTCCTTAGTAGACCACAAAGATAATTGTTGTGTCTAAGCTGGTTTATAATAGTGACTTCAATGTTTTTTCCTTGAACAATTGCTTACTTTCTAGTGTATGTATGGGGCTATGTGTGTCTAGACTGGAATACATGCTCTTGTTTTCATGCATAAAATATTTGTTTAATGCTCTGCAGGTTTGTATTGAAGGACAAGAACAAGCCAATCATCTTCTCAATGGCTCGTCTTGACCGTGTGAAGAACATGACAGGTCTGGTTGAGATGTATGGTAAGAATGCACATCTCAGGGATTTGGCAAACCTTGTGATTGTTGCTGGTGACCATGGCAATCAATCCAAGGACAGGGAGGAGCAGGCTGAGTTCAAGAAGATGTACAGTCTCATTGACCAGTACAAGTTGAAGGGACATATTCGGTGGATCTCAGCTCAGATGAACCGCGTTCGCAACGGGGAGTTGTACCGATGCATTTGTGACACCAAGGGAGTCTTTGTGCAGGTATATACATACCCTGTCCTATTCTACTGCTATATTTCTAATCTGAGCTTCAAGCAGCAATGACTTGTACTATTTGTAAAGAACAGCCTTGTGCTTGCAGACACTAAAACTGTCTTTTGAATTGTTTCTTAGCCTGCATTCTATGAAGCGTTTGGCCTCACTGTCATCGAGTCCATGACGTGTGGTTTGCCAACAATCGCAACATGCCATGGTGGCCCTGCTGAGATTATTGTCGATGGGGTGTCTGGTCTGCACATTGATCCTTACCACAGCGACAAGGCTGCAGACATCTTGGTCAACTTCTTTGAGAAGTGCAAGCAGGATGCATCCTACTGGGACAAGATTTCACAGGGAGGTCTGCAGAGGATTTATGAGAAGTACGTATTCCATGACCTGAAATGTTCTACACATTTTTTGGATCGAAATATGCTGAAGAAATTATGTGTCCAACCAATATTGATCCTATAAATTTGGACTTGTCAGGTACACCTGGAAGCTGTACTCTGAGAGGCTGATGACATTGACTGGTGTATACGGATTCTGGAAGTACGTAAGCAACCTAGAGAGGCGTGAGACTCGCCGTTACATTGAGATGTTCTATGCTTTAAAATACCGCAGCCTGGTAAGTCATTCTTGCTGTTCAAGAGCACATATTCATTTCAGCACTCTGCACTAAACATATTTCAGCACTCTGCTGGTAAGTTATTTTTGGCTTACTCGTTTCTTTGCTGAATTCAGGCTAGTGCCGTCCCGTTGGCTGTCGATGGAGAGAGCACATCCAAGTAATGCGGGGAAAGAGGCACCTTCAGCGGGAGAAGCCGTCAGCTGCATTTGAATTTGATAATTTGCTGTAGTTTATCATTTGGCATTCATGTTTATCATGGATGTGTACTTTGTCTAAGCTCTCAGTACTTTTGCAAGATTTTGGGCAGTGCTTGCCTCAAATAAACGCCTCTTCCTGGTGTTTATTATTCAGAATTCAATGCAATGTTTTGTTGCCGCGCTTCTTTGATCTGTCATGTTGAATGGTCACTCCTGTTACTGTCCTACTGTTAAAGAAGGTTGGTTCAAAGCCATGAATGAACCTGATGCTTGTTTTTTGGTTTTTTGGTACCGTGCTCTTTTCAGTTTTCTTTTCTATCCATTTTAAGTGTTCAACAGTTGTGATACTCGACCCAGTGCGATCAAAATGTTGGGTTCCTTTTAGCAGTTTTTGCATCGACTTACGCATGCAATTTCTGATGTTAAATGCAGATCGATCTGGACTCAGTTCACCGTCAAATTTAAACCATGTGGTTGCATCTTTTCTACTGCTGTAGTGGATGAAACTGAAGACACTAGTACACTACCAACTCCTTATTTCTCCTCTTTATAAGGGAGAAAGGAGCTGCTCAGGGTTTCAACAAGAAAAAGCTTTCTTGAAGGATGGAGATGAGACAAAAGATGCATTCATGCATATTGAAATATGCGAGCTTAATAGCTAGTGCAAAAGAAACCTAATAAGTTCATTCTGCAATCCCTTGAAAAGGGGTTTATTTTGCAATGCAAAAGAAACCTGATAGCCACAAGAAATGCAGCAGTGTAGGCTGCTCCGAGATGCAAACACAATGCAATCGCATTGGAAGGTGATATTTATAGACAGAAAAAGAAGGAATATCTGGCAGGCCTTAAGGAGAGACTGTGAAGCCTTAAAACAAAAGGTTTTCATTACCTAGGGTAGTTTCCTCACCCTCAGCCTGTCTCCTAATCTTAATGGTGAAAAAAAGAGAGAATTTTTATGTTCTCGTTTCAAAATTTTTCTTAACCTTTTTAGATAATGTTGTTCTCAAGAGGCACAAAGGTTATCGGCGGTTCAAATTGAGGTGCCCACAATTAACACATACATGGGTAATGCTTTCAACAGATCTACGTTGAGTGTTTATTAAAGTAGGTGTACTTATGGTTGTCTGTATGTGACTATTGTTGCATGTGCAAGCATTTTCCGCATAATTGAAAAAAGAGTGATAGTGTTGGTTTCCTTTTCAGATAATAATGTTTTCTCATGTTTGATTGAACCCTTCTAGCAGATCAATATTAGCTACTGATATGAGCTGGTGTTGCTGAGTTGCACGGCATTTGCCTCTACGGACAACAGATGATTAGATATCTGCAGTTAGCTTGCTTTAGTTGCTTTTTTGAATGATAATCTAGAGAGCTTCATATCCATAATTATTGTATTTCTAGCCTAATGCTAGAATACTCATCATAAACATATTACAGTTAACTTATGGTAAATCTCATCTGTGATGAAACGAATATGTACTATACACATGCAGTGAAAGTCGTTCCATTTTATAGGCACCTAATAATTGTGGACAAAGTCTATTTTAGCCCTTAAATTCTTCTTGGAGTCAAACTCTTCAAGGGCCAAAAATATACTAGTTCAGGTTGCTGAATATGAGATTGATCTTCCATGTAGTTGAGTCATAGTAATTGTCTAGTAAAATGTTGTCCTATATGCTTGTGGATGTGACCCAGCCCAAATGCTATTTACTGTCGATTTGTGTTATTTTGCGTATCCAAGATGTTGCATTAGTAAGTTTGGCCACGGTGTTGTATCTTATATTAACTAAATATATGCTTTGTAACTGTCATTTCATCATCTGACGATGTTATGTTAACTGCACAACAAACGTAGACAAGATCACTAGAATACAAGTAAGAACACGATGATTTGCACTGCAAAAAATGCACCAGATTTTCCTATTCTCTTCTACCTTTATATATAAATCTAAGCTGACTAGCTTGGACATGGTTGTTGTGCCCGCTTTATTCACGTGCCGTTCACACTACGTCCCTGTACGCTCGTGCAACACTTGGTTCATGTTGCACAGGTCGTAGAACTGCGAACATCTCACTCTAATGTGCTTAGTTTAGCACGTCCTGAGCTAAACTAGTGCATGGCCATATCTCATCCGTGCGCATGAAACAAAACTTGCAGAAAAACAAATTAAAAAACAAAGAAAACACCCAAAATTATCCCTATAAGCACCCGAAATTCCTTTTCTCTTGATGTCGATGATACTGATCCTTTGATGTAGCTCCTAGAACATCAGGTGCTTGGGTGGCTCTGTGAGAAAGTCCATGGGTTGCCATTCAAATAAATATATTTGTTGACTTCACCTCCCTTGAAGCATTTATGTATGAAATGATATCTTGTGTTAATGTGCTTGCTTCGACTGTGATGTTGGAGAAATTAAAATTACAGTGTTGAATAGAATTGATTCACTGAATTTAATCCCCTTAGAAATTCAATCACCTATGCGGAAAATTAATTCTAATCACTGACCTGCTTGTGAAGCCATCTCGATTTGATTTCTTCTCTGTTTGCTTTTTCTTCTTCTGTTGCTCCTCTGTGCCGATGTGTGCCAACGCCGGCTTGATCAATTTTGGTCGCCGGTGTTAAGATGTAGAAGGACCTCACGAACCCCTTCTAGTGCTATTTGTGGATCGGGCACAGTAGTTAGGGTTTTAGTCGGAGACAGAGCGAACGGCGTCCCGTTCTTCTCCAATTTCCCTTTTATATGTGCACTAGTGGGGCTCGGGGGTTTCCTTCGGTTTAGGAGATTCGGTTGAATCCACCGATCACGGATTCTATTTCTTATCTTATCTCTAAGCCGATAAAACAACCAACATTCTCCCTTTGATTTAGAGGCTTAATTAATTTCTAAGTCTATTAAGTAAAACAGCTCCCCAAGGCAATGTGTCATAACAACTTTAAACGTCATTAAGACTACAAGACCTATAGTTCACTAAAATACTTAAATAAACTCACATCTTAACTTAGCGGGTGTTGATTGAAAAATAATCCCCTTTATTTCCAGGATCTTAGTCAAAGGCAATCACTTAATCCCATGCCGGCTACATGTTTTTTAAATGAGTTGGGAGGTAAGCCTTTGGTTAGCGGATCCGCAAGCATAAATTTAGTATTTATGTACTCAATCTTAATTGTTTGATCCTGGACTCTATCTTTCACAACATGATATTTAATGTCAATGTGTTTGGTAGCTTCACTTGACTTGTTGTTACTCGTATAGAATACTGCGGCTTCATTATTGCAGTATATAACAAGTGGTCTCTCAATGCTGTCAACCACTTTTAATCTTGGGATGAAATTCTTAAGTCATACGGCCTGCCCCGTCGCATGGTAACATGCTACAAATTCCATTTGCATTATCGACGATGCAGTAAGCGTTTGTTTAGAGCTTTTCCATGAAATAGCTCCTCCCGCAAGGGTGAAAATATATCCTGAAGTGGATTTCTTTGTGTCTACGCACCCCGCGAAATCAGCGTCTGAATAGCCAAGGACTTCAAGCTTATCAGACTTTCTGTATGTAAGCATGTAATATTTAGTTCTTTGTAAATAACACAGAACTTTCTTTACTGCCTTCTAGTGGTCCATTCCTGGTTTAGACAGAAATCTGCCAAGCATCCCTATGACGAATGCTAAGTCTGGTTGCGTACAGACTTGTGCATACATCAAGCTTCCGACAGCTGAAGCATAAGGTACCTTGTCCATTTCTTTAGATTCTAACTCATTTCTTGGACTTTGGAATAATCCGAATTTATTGCCCTTCATCATTGGAGCAGGTGAAGAGGCGCATTTACTCATATTATATTTTTCTAAGATTCTTGAGATGTAAGCTTTCCGAGATAGTCCTAGCACTCCTTTGGACCTGTCTCGGTGAATCTCAATGCCCAAAACATAAGATGCTTCACCAAGATCTTTCATATCAAATTTTGATGACAAGAATTTTTTAGTTTCTCGCAGCAGGTTCTTATCGCTGCTTGCTAACAAAATGTCATCAACATAGAGTACTAGGATGATGAATTTACCACCTTTATATTTAACATAAATATAGTTGTCCATCTCATTCTCCTTAAATCCGAATTGTCTGATGATCTGATCGAATTTAAGGTTCCATTGCCTGGACGCCTGTTTAAGTCCATAGATGGATTTATTAAGTTTGCATGCTAAATGGCCTCTTCCTTCCATAACAAAACCTTCCGGTTGTGTCATGTAAACATTCTCTTTTAGGTTACCATTTAGAGATGCAGTCTTTACATCCATCTGATGGAGTTCTAAGTCAAAGTGAGCCACTAGCGCCATGACAATTCTGAATGAGTCTTTCTTAGAGACAGGAGAAAAGGTTTCATTATAGTCAATTCCTTCTCTCTGTGAAAAACCCTTGGCAACTAGCCTTGCTTTGAATCGTTCGATGTTCCCTCTAGAGTCAAGCTTGGTTTTGTAGACCCACTTACAGCCTACGGTTTTGACTCCTTTAGGAACTTCTACTAAATCCCATACTTTATTATGGCTCATTGATTTTAGTTCATCTTCCATAGCCTGAAGCCACTTAGATGAATCCTTGATGTTTATTGCTTCTTTAAATGAGGTGGGATCGTCTACCTTCCCCATATCTTCTTCATTCATGTATACTTCATAATAATCATGGATGGCAGATCTCCTCACCCGCTGTGACCTTCTTAATTCTTGAGTTTCATTGTTTGTCACTTGAGGTTGAGAATCTTCATGTGGAGGTTCTTCTTCATTATGTGTCACTTCAATCTGCTGAGGCTCATCATCATTATTACTCTCAATACTTTCCTCAACAGAAGGTGTAGCCCCAGACGGTCCAGAATTACCCGTTGGCGGTGCTACATCGCGTGGCACATTAGAAATTATGGGGATGTTCTGAATAATTGGAATATCAGTCTCTCGGATTTCCGGAGTTTGAATATTAGCCCGAATTTCCTCAAGATTAATTTCCCTTTTCTGTGAGCTCCCCCATTTATTGTCCTCAAGAAAGACATGCATGTCTAGTCTCCACAAATTTAGTAACCCGGTCTGGGCAATAAAATCGGTATCCTTTGGATCTCTCGGGATAACCGATAAAATGACAGCTCACAGTCTTAGGATCTAATTTCTTTAATTGTGGATTAAATATTTTGGCTTCCGCACGATAGCCCCACACACGTAAATAATTGAGTGTCGGTTTTCTTCCGGTTCACAATTCATAAGGGGTCTTAGGCACTGATTTACTAGGCACTCTGTTGATTATGTGTGCAGCTGTTTTAAGTGCTTCAATCCACAGCTTAGGTGACAGAGTGGAGTGATTCAGCATACTACGCACCATATCGATGAGTGTGCGGTTGCGTCGTTCTGCTACTCCGTTCTGCTGAGGTTCTCCAGGCATGGAATATTGGGCAATAATCCCATGTTGCTGGAGATACAAAGCAAATGGACTAGGAATTTGCCCAAATGGAGCGTGTTTCCCATAGTATTCACCACCACGGTCCGATCTCACAACTTTAATTTTAGCATTATGCTGATTCTCCACTTCAGCTTTAAATATCTTAAATTTCTCAAGAGATTCGGAACGGTCGCTTATGGGGTAAATGTAACCATAATGGGAATAATCATCTGTGAATATTATAAATGAATCAAATCCATCCACAGATGTCACCGGGAACGGTCCACAAATATCAGTGTGAATTATTTCTAGTGGACTTGAGCTCCTAGTGGCTCCTTTCTTTATTGTTTTAGTGAATTTTCCCTTAATGCAATCTATGCAATGATCCGCGTCAGAAAAGTCTAAGGGAAGGAGTATCTCTTCTCTTATGAGACGTTCAATTCTCCCCCTAGAAATATGGCCTAAGCGACAGTGCCATAATTTCGACGACGTCTCATTTATCACATTCATTACTTTATCATTGCAGTCATTATTAACATTCAGGACCATATCATCCAAAGAGAGCAAGAATAGCTTATCTCGCATGAAGGCGAAGCCAATCACTTTATTATCTAATTTAATGTAACATATTCTTTTTGAAAAATGACAGTCATAACCAGTTTCTGTCAACACTCGAACAGAAATAAGGTTTCTCTTAATTGAGGGAGCAAATAAAACATTATTCAGAATTAAATTGTAGCCACTAGGGAGTCTAAGTGCTAGGTCTCCAATGGCCTTCACTTCAATCTCCGCTCCATCAGCTACTCTTAGGATTCGCTCCCCCTTTGCTACCGCCTGGACAGTAGTCAATCCCTGCAATGAGTTACAGACGTGCACAGTGGCACCTGAGTCAACCCACCAGGTATTAATGGAGAATTCAGAGTAAAATAACTCATTAACATTAGATATTTCATCAATCTCATTTATACCTTTCTTAGCTAGCCACTCTCGGAAGTGTGGACAATCCCTCTGCCAATGTCCATCTTTACTGCAAAACTTGCAATATGGACTTGCAGTGGTGGAGGCAGCTAAAGCTTGAGATTGAGGATGCGGCTTTGCTTGAGCAGTGTTACTCCCTCCAGACTTATGAGGGTGATATGGCTTCTTTCTGCCACTACCCGAGCTTTGACATTGATTTGTCTTCCTCTTGCCTTTAGTATGGATGAGGTTGAGCTGATCTTTAAGTTTCTGCTTACCAGCCTTTTGTCGCTCTTCCTCTTCCACTGAGTAGGAGATCAATTCTGTTACGGTCCACTTCTCTTTCTGAGTATTATAATTAATCTTGAAGGGACCATAGTCAGGACCAAGAGAGTTCAATATGAAATGCACTAAGAAACCTTTAGACAATTCCATGTCCATGGTCTTTAGTGTATGTGCCATATGAGTCATCTCAAGGATGTGCTTTCTTACACCACCTTTGACATCATACTGGCTGGTGATCAGCTTACTTATTAAGGTACTGGTATGGCTCTTAGATGAAGTCTTAAAATTCTCTTCAATGTTTGCCAAGTACGTCTTAATATCGTTTGAGTTCGTAATCCCTCCAATAATTCCTGGAGCGATAGTACTCTTGATGTACATAAGAGACATTCTGTTGGACTTTTCCCAAGAGGCTACTTTTTCTTCGTAACTCCACTTGGTATTATCATAAAATTCCTGACTCATTTCGTCAGTGTACATGGGCTCCTTAGGGGAGTCCTCTCTTAGTGCTAAGTCATAGTCCAACATGCCAAGATTCAGTAGCACATCGTTCTTCCACTCAGCGAAATTTGTTCCATCAATGGGTGTAACAATTTTAAGCTGCCCCAATGCTGAAAATAACCAATGGAAAAAATATTAGTAAAATATTGCATATGATTAATTTGCGTTGGCTCAATTAATCACATGCGATGATAGGCTCCTTTTCTAAATTTAATCACCGTTGGGCAGAAAAAATTTAGAAAATATATGAAGTGACAAAAATAATCCTTAATTACATCACCGTTGGGCAGAAATAATTAAGGAAATAATATTATTAATTTATTTGACATGAAATTATAATTAACGTTGGTCAAAAAATAATTTCACATCATAAATACTTTCCAGCAAAACTTCCCGTTGGTTCCATTTAGCTAGAAATAATTTTCTGAGTCATCAAAATAATTTTCCATAATTTTTCAGCATTATTAATGGCCAAGAAAGCATATAAATGAATTTCTGAAAATAATAAATGAATTAAAACAGTGGGAATTGATTTAATTTCAATTTGGCTCAGTAAGGGGCCCGGGCAAGGGCCGGGGCGCGGGGCGCGGGCGCGGGCGCGAGGTGCGAGGCGCGGGCGCGAGGCGCGACGTCCGATCTCAATCCGACGGCTGAGATCAGTTTTCACCGGATTAAATAAAATCGGCGGCGGCGGCCGAACCCTAACCCTACGTCAATCTCGATCCCCTTTCTCCTCGTCTTCTTTCCGACGCGCTCGACGAGCAAGCGGCGGCGGTGACGGCGACGGCTATGGCGACGACGCGCCGAGCGAAGCAGCGGCGACGACGGCCAATGCCTGTCTTTCCTCTTCCCCCTCCCACCCCAGTTCTCCTCCCCGTGCGCAACAGCAACACCGAGGCGAGCCTCGGTCTCGCGCGGCCGAGCGACGGTGCAAGACCGGTCTGGGGCAGCGGGGTGGTTTAGCGGCGAGGCGAGGAGGGAGTTCCCGAGGCACGCATGCGGCGGCAACGGCGGCTACCCGACGGCGACGCACGGATGCGAGCACATCGGTAGCGAAGACGACGAACCGGGTAAGATAATCCCGATTTCATTGTATTCGCGTTGATTTTGGGTCTTATTCAAATTAGGGTTCTTCGGATTTGGGGATTTAGGGTTTCGCCGAGTTAATTGATGATGGCTTTACTAAGGGATGAAGATTTTGGGATTAAATTCTAAGGGGCTTTGCTCTGATACCACAATGTTGGAGAAATTAAAATTACAGTGTTGAATAGAATTGATTCGCTGAATTTAATCCCCTTAGAAATTCAATCACCTATGCGGAAAATTAATTCTAATCACTGACCTGCTTGTGAAGCCATCTCGATTTGATTTCTTCTCTGTTTGCTTTTTCTTCTTCTGTTGCTCCTCTGTGCCGATGTGTGCCAACGCCGGCTTGATCAATCTTGGTCGCCGGTGTTGAGATGTAGAAGGACCTCACGAACCCCTTCTAGTGCTATTTGTGGATCGGGCACAGTAGTTAGGGTTTTAGTCGGAGACAGAGCGAACGGCGTCCCGTTCTTCTCCAATTTCCCTTTTATATGTGCACTAGTGGGACTCGGGGGTTTCCTTCGGTTTAGGAGATTCGGTTGAATCCACCGATCACGGATTCTATTTCTTATCTTATCTCTAAGCCGATAAAACAACCAACATGTGAAACACTTGATTTCAGTGAAGGGAGATTGCATGTTTATTCCGATCTTCAAGGTAGTCTTTATAGGCTTCTTGTCTGCGATATTGCCTTGCAGTATACCTTACTAGACCGTAATCATCATGGGAATATACTTTGCCTCGTAGAATGTCAACACCACCTTCTGCTTCTACGATTACCAGTTCATTAGACTATTGCTAGTTGATTGGTTGTGCTATTCTTCCTCAAGAACAATCCAATCAGATGGCAATCATAGAAGCAGAAGGTTGCAAGGCCAAGTATATTGCTGCGATGACCACGGCTTTCCAAGGTATATGACTAGTGTGTCTCTAGGAAACATCATAGACTCATGAGTAAGAAGCCTAGTGTTGTCACCCTGAAGATCGACAGCACATCAACAATCTTCCTCTGCAGTGTTTTCCACGATCGAAGCAAGCACATCGACACAAGTGTCATTTCAAGGTCTTGGTGTGAATGGTAGGCACAGAAATATTAGGCATGACCACCACATCTAGGTTTGCCTGATCTATAAATAAGAGAAGAAAACCAGAAAAACTGCAGGATTTTGTGCAGTGGAAAGCATCATTTTCTTGCCTTGTTCGACTTTGGAAATGTCAGCCTAGGATCTAGTGATCACCTACTGAAATCCGAACGACACACACACGCTTGCAGACTAGAATGGAAGCAAGAATATGATGATTTGTGCTACAAAATCCCACAACATTTTGTGTTTTCTTATCCTTCTATTTATAGATCAAGTGCGCATGGATGTGCCCATGGTATCCGCCTTTGTCGTGCGTGCCATTCGCGCCATGACCTTGAACACTTTGACAGCCATTCGTTGGCTCATGCGCATGTTGCAGGCATGAGATTGACTCGCTCCATCATGAACATGCACAATCTTGAGCTAAACTAGCGCATGACCACACCTTGGCCATGCACATTACACTAAACCTGTAGAAAACAAATTAAAAACCAATAAAATGCACACGATTACTCCTGCACAAAAACACATGAATTGTTTGTTTTTTATATGATACCTATAATGTTGCTACTAGAGATTAGAGATAGATACAAAGTGAAACCATATTAGCATACATGTTGCCATGTTGGTGCTTGTTTGGTACTCCCTCTATCTCATAATACTACTACTTTTGTCATTTTTTTTAAAGAAAATTAAGGTTGGGATGATAAATGGTTATGATTACTTGAGATGAGAAAATAGATGAAGAAATTAAATAGGAGATGGTTGTGATTGGTTGAGATGAGAAAGTATGCAAAGAAGTAGTATTTTAGGACAAATTTGAAATGGGAGAGATAGTAATATTATGGGACTGAGGGCAGAGACGGGCCCAATTTAATTCAGGGGTATTCAGATGTATACCCAAAAATTTTTGATAAAAAAATAGGTATATGCAATATGTAATACATATGTGTATGAAAAAAAAAGAAAAAGAGGCCATATTCAACCCAAGAAGCAAACAAATCCATCTTTCTAGGCCAGGCTCCCTCCTTCCTTTTCTAATGGCTCAATTCGCAAATCGCAACACAACACCTCTTCACATTTTAAGTATACAACCTCAAAATCCTGATCCGCCCCCGAGGGAGGGAGTACCTAACTAATCCCCATGCATCTTCAGATCAAACTGATGCAATTTCATTTCTTCACATGTAGGACAAATTAAGGACAAGGGGTCAGCTGACACCGTCGTGAATAAGATAATTTTGAACGATTGCTTCTTTCCTCCACGTTGATGGAGCGACGGAGCTCTGGTGGGGTAATCGGAGTAAAGCACGACGAGCATAGTTCCATCCAGGCGGGGGAACCTCTTCGGCATTGGCCCAGCTGGACAAGCCGATGAATTCTGGCCCAACGAAGCCCAAACCTCGGACAAACAACTAAGCCCATATCTCGGACAAATGGCCCAGCCCATGTACACTCATTAGGATGGTAGCGATCCAAATCGGCACATAAAATTGAATCCAAACTAGCCCATTTAAATTGCACTGATACTTACTTTTAGCGATCCAAATCGGCCCGTAGAAATTCAAATCCTTATCGGCTCACTTATACTATATGATGAAGTATTATTGTATATTCAGCTCATGGATAGAAGGCATGGCCCATTTAGGCCCCCATCCTGATTTGGATCGCAACAATTGGTAGCGATCCAAATCGGGCCACAAAAATTCGGGCCTTGGGCACGATCGTTAAGGCGTGAGCTAGCCCATCCAAACTGGGTCGTGGCAATTTCAGGAAAGCATCGTCAAGGTGGTGAATTGGTGAAATTTATCTTTCAGATTTCGATGCGATGCTTTTGTTGCCTTGCATCCTCAGTCTGTCATGTTCAAAGACCAATCCTGCTACTACCGTTGAAGAAAGCTGGTCCATAGCTATCAATGAATCTGAATACCTGATACTTCTCTTTTTATGTGTGTTCTTCATTACTTTTCTCTCTGGACTCCACCTATAACGGTGCTTCACTTTCTTTTCTATCATCAGAGTCATCTTGCTAAATGAATTTTTACTCGTTCCTAACTGGCACATCCCAAACTCCTTGAAGAACATATTCACCTTCATCTTCTATCTTAACTTTGATTTTATCTACTCCATGACTAGATAACACGCTTTATCACTATTGAGGCCATAGGCCCCGGATATCTCATGAGAAGCATTTGTGCCACTCGGACAGATGATAGGTCTAAACTTGTAATTAAGGATATAATAGGACTCGTCATATATAACCTTATAAGACAAGGGAAGGATATACTCCTAGTCGGGAACGTTGTATTCCTAGAAAGAAATTTCTTGGTCGGAGTCCGACCGGGATTCCTACTCTGTAACTCTGTCCCCCGGTATATAAGGGGAGGCATGACGCCCCCTGAGGGCAATAGCGATAATCTCACCAGAGAAACCTCAAAGACAATACACCATAACTGGACGTAGGGTATTACCTCATCTCGAGAGCCTGAACCAGTATAAATTGTTTCATGTTCCTTTACAATCTATCAAGTTTAGGTCTCACGAGTAGTCCCATATTATTATTACCGATATAAAACATCGACAGTTGGCACGCCAGGTAGGGGTATCGGCGAGATCATCTTCGACAAGCCTGATGGATCCACTCACCGGAGTCAACGGCATCAACTTCTTCCACAGACAAACAATCACCTTTGGGAGCCTCGACTTCATCGCCGACGAATTCGGCAACCTTACCCTGTTCAACTTGGATTCGATTCGATCGGCCAGGGATCAAGCCGACTCCACGCCGGTCAGCCTACGTAACGCTGCAACGATCTTCGGCGCAATGCTGCGGCGATCTCCAATATGCTCGAGTCTAAGGATAACTCTTTCTTTCAGTGTTTGACTCGGACTCGGTTTTTAGCCGGCCGAGATCGGGCTAAGAGAGAAGGAGATCGTCAATCTCCCATTCAGACTCGGCAATGCCGCGGATAACTTCAATCAGCATCTGACGCGGCAAACCCGATCCCCTGGAGTTCAACTCGGATATGGCTCAGAGCTGCTCGAGATTGGATCTAGGAAGGTTGGGGTCGTTATTACCCCTCTCAACTATTCTGACTCCGACTCTCAGTCGGATTCCGACTCTAAGTTGGACAGCAGTTCGACAAGCTTCTTTCTGCCATATGAAGTTTTTATGATATCTAAGGGTTCAACTCTTACTCAGGAGGCACACCGACTACGAGAGCAACAAGCGGAGGAAGCTAGCCGACTATGAGAACAACAGGAGAAAGATGTAAGACGCTTACAGGCCGAGCGCGATGCCCGCAGCGACGATCTGCGCAAGCCTGGGCGGACTGCACAACAAGATATCCTCCAGGACCCGAGTCGGCGACCACAACGTTTTTGTAACTCCTCAACAGAACGTTGTGGCCGTTGCAACTCTACTGGATACACTACAATTTGGGCTTGATCACCAGGTCACCATGACGATAGCAAGGATTAAAGCCATGATCACCGCTGCTGCATGCCAGCAACGTCAACAGTCGGGCGACACACTCATACCGACTAACAAGTTGGCTTCTCCAACGGCGATCTCATCTGCCTCAACACGACGCCGAGCAGCCGGCTCTAGTTAGCCGCACATGGAGTCACGCTACACGTCACTCGGCAACCACAATAATGACCGGCGGCGCCGATATCAAGATGACTGTCAGGATAATCAGGATGTCCGAGGCCAACTACGACGTTATCTTCGACAAGACATCAATGCACGACGCTGCGAACATGAGGAAGATGAGCATTGCCTACTAAACGATGAGAATGAGCGCTTCGGCCTCCAGCGTGAGCGGTTTCACTGCCGTAGTCGGAGTTGGAGTCCTCACACAGATGAAGGTGTACCGGCCTTTACCCACGAGCTGCAACAAGTCGACTGGCCATCAGGCTTCAAGCCGATTGAAATTGAAAAATACGATGGGAAGACCAATCCGGAGTCCTGGCTCATAGTTTACACTCTGGCGATCCGAACAGCTGGAGGAGATCACAAGGCCATGGCTAACACCTTCCAGTTGCTCTAGCTGACTCGGCGAGGACATGGATAATAGGACTTCCTAAGAGATCAATTGGCTCTTGGGGAGAACTCTGGGAACGCTTCATCGCTAATTTCCAAGGAACGTACGAGAGGCCATCTTCCGAGTACGATCTGTATTAGTTACATCAAAGGAAGAACAAGTCTCTTTGTGATTTCATCAAGAGGTTTTCTAAGAAGAGGAATTCAATCCCAATGATCAAGGACGAGGTCGTCATCACCGCCTTTCGAAAAGGAGTCAAAGACACCCTATTCATCGCTAAGTTCACTCGAAAGCCTCCCAACTCGGTCAAGGCTTTGTTCGATATGGCGAACAAATACGCCGACTCGGCCGACGCTGTTACTGAGGCCCTTGATGACAAAAAAAGCACCCCAACAGAAAGAGCAGAAGGACACCGATGATGCGGCCCCGACTAAAGCCGAGAACCGCAAACGCAAGTCGGATGACTTCATTGTAGCAGTCGGTCACAACTGTCTTCAACTTCCTAGAAGTGAAGATTATTAGAACGACAAGTGACATGTTCGGGAGTTCGCAAGCTCAAATGCAAGGATGGCATCCCCACTCCCAACTTGTGCAATACCGAACAACTAAGTTTCTTTCTGATAAATATTCTTTCCTTTATATGATATTCCTCACTCGGCCTCGCCAATGTAGCAGCAGCTTACACCTAATAGGTGTACATTCTGCGTATTTTCTATTTTTGCCCTTAATGATTGCAAAAGTACTTGAGTAGCATAAATTCCGATCCGTGAAACTTTGCTCTATGAAAGACGAACTCAAGTCACCCAAAACACATGTTTGGGAAAGAGCCATGAGTCGACTCCCGACGCTAAGGGGCTATGACTAGTCGGGCAGAGTGTTTAAACATAAGGAGTCAACTACTCGAGGAAATTAATATCAATAAGAGGAATAACACATATTTACATCTATTGTAAAATACATAAATTTTTTTCGGGTGATTGTTTTCTTCATCAGATGCTGCTCATCCGATATGTTTATAATGCATGGCCAGTTCCGGATACGCGTAACAGGAACTCAGGGCTACGAGTCTATCTCCTACGCTCGAGGATTGGGCCAGTTTGCCATGATACACTTGGAGTGCGACGCTTCAAGAATTATTTGGAATGCTCCACGAGGGCTATTGTTCGAGTACTTACGCCAGTCGGGACTCGAATGTCACATTTACTTTGGTACGCTCCATGTGGGCTAATAACCGACCTCCGGCACCAGTCAGGGCTCGGGTACCACTTGGCTGGGTAGGGTACGCCCATGAGGGTCGCCAGCCGAATCCTATGCTAATACTAGGTTCGGGTACCTTATTGGGTCACAACTATGCTGGGTAAGGTACGCCCCATGAGAGTCACCAGTAGAATCCTATGCTAATGCGAGGTTCGGGTACCTTATTCAGCTAATAACCAACCTCCGGCACCAGTCGAAGCTCGGGTATCACTCTGCTAGGTAGGATACGCCCCATGAGGGTCGCTAGCCAAATCCTATGCTGATGCAAGGTTCGGGTACCTTATTTGGCCATAACTCTGTTGGGTAGGGTACGCCCCATGAGGGTCGCCAGCCGAATCCTATGCTAATACGAGGTTCGGGTATCTTATTCGGCTACAATTTTGTCAGGTTGGGTATGCCCTAAGAGGGTCGCCAGCTGAATTCTGCACTAGCACAGCGTTCGGGTACCTATCTGGCAAAAACATGGCAACAAACTACTACTGGAGCTTTCAGTCGGGAGTAGCATCAAACCCAGAATCTACGGAGGTGCTCATTATTTTTGAAGACCGGGAGACTCCAATCGTTCAATTTTCACTCGAAGACGAACTTCCTAAAGATTACAATGAAGCCGAGTAAATCAAGCGACGGAGCAAAACCTTTATCGTAGTCAGAGAAGACCTATATTGTTGAAGCACATCCGGAGTTCTCATGCACTACGTTACACCTAAGGAGGGCAAGCAGATCCTACAATATACCTACTCGGGCATCTGTGGCAACCATACTGCATCTAGAACGTAAGTCGGAAAGGCTTACGGACAAGGATTCTTCTGGCTGATTGCGGTTACCGACGCTGAAGTACTCATCCTGACATGCGAGGGATGCCAATTTTATAGGGCTGCACTGGGTAGGTCGGTTTAGGCCGGCTTATTCGATAGTAGGCAAAAGATATGAGTTCTTGAATAGCATGCCCTATTGGGTCACCCGCTGGTCGTGTTAATATCGTGATGCAAATGTTATTTTACAAGAATTGATTAAATAATCAGATACGCTTCACGCTAAGCCTACAACCGGGTGTATACATTCAGATATCTTGATTATTTACCAGGTATTAAGGATACATCCTTATAAGGATCGACAGCTGGTCTCCATTAAAATTGAGGATGCAGGTATCTCTCAAGTACACCTGACCACATATTGGGTTAAAATCTATGAAGTGGCACTTGGTTTACATGCTTAGCCAATAATTGCCCTGAGCAAAAATTATTCTAGCTGACATGATGCTGAAGAGTCTACATACCGTGTAGTATACTACTTGAGAAAAACTACAAGGTTAAAGATCTTTGACTTTATGTTTAATTGTTTCACAATTAAGCACAAAGTCGGGGGCTACACTTAATAGGTGTGCCTATTCGGTGCAGACTATTCATAATTTTCTATGAAGCCCTTCATAGCCTCGTTGCCAGCTGATATGAAGCAGGACTTGGAAGAAGAAGCAGTCGGACAAAGAGTACTCGGGAGCAATGCACTCGGGAATTCTTCACCATGGAGGATGAGCATTCGGCATCAGCTGTGACTCAACTATGAATGTCTCAGGGGCTGCTGTCGAGGCCATGGGCCCCGGGTACCTCATGAGAAGCATTTGGGCCACTCGAACAGAGGATAGGCCTAACCTTGTAATTAGGGATACAATAGGACTCGGCGTACATTACCTTGTACGACAAGGAAAGGATATAGTTCTAGTCGAACACGTTGTATTCCTAGAAGGAAATCCCTTGGTCAGAGCCCGACTGGGATACCTACTCTGTAACCCTGTCCCCCGGTATATAAGGGGAAGTAGGACGCTGTCACGCCCAGAATTTCCATCCAAAATTCTGGAGTTTTATTGTCTGAAAATCCTTGTCCAGGAATCAACCGAGGCACACACGACATAGTTGATAATCAAAGTAATTGTTTACATATTGAAAGTATTTATTACAGAGGCGAATGGTACCTCACAAAATAATAAAGTTCTAGCAGCGGTAAATAAACTAAGATAACACGACGAAACCCACTCCACGAGCTTGATCGGGACTCCCGCTTAATCCTCCAAGCAGTCCTCCTCGCTGAAGTACTCCTCTAAATGATGATTGTTGATTGCAAGGTAAGTACATGAAATACTCCGCAAGCCACACAGCAAATATGCAAGTGCACAGGATAACAAAGAATGGCATAATAGGGCTCAAATTTGCATGAACAACATTTAATAAATCGTTTGAGAGGGTAATAAAGCATTAGTTAATTAGCAATATTGATCAACACTATACCGCCCACCAAAACGGTATAGGCCCCACCCACTCCAACCTGGAGCTAGACATATTTCACCATTTAACAGTCAAGTTTAAGTAAAGTGGGATTAATCACAGAAAACATTGCTAGGCTCGCCCTTAACCGTGAGCATGACTATTCGAATAGTTTTACTCTGGCCAGAGGTGTACTAATTTACCCACAAGACACAATTCCATAACACATCATTGTGCGCCTCAATACCACCACGGTACCTTGGAAAGGAATTGTGACGGGATTATCCATGTAACTCGCACAATAGGAGAGCCTCCTGCCGAACCTCCGGTCTCTGGTAGGGGTGATCAAGTACCTGCCCATGAGACGGCCTGACGCCCAAAGCATGGTCTTATTGTCACTGCCATGTGTGAACTTATATCAGCCACAAACACGCCCTAGTGCCTCTTATTGAGCTCGGCACACTTCAAACTCCTGCTATCCCATTTTAGCTTGTGGTTAGCACGAGTGTTTTGCAACAAGTAGTCTGTGAACCAGTCCTTAACTATCACGAGCACCGCTAACAACATTCACAACCTTAGTACTCGCAACCCACCATTTATCCATATTTTAATGAACCATTAAATTAGCCTTGCACGACCACAGTCGTAAATGGAATCATCATTTCATGTGAACTAAATGTTAAATCGAAGTTAATGTTACAGCCCAGAAGTTATTCTATAGTTTGTTAAGCATGGCTAAGTAGAGTCCTAGAAGTAATCTAGCTAACCAATAAATAAAGCTAGCTAGTCACATTTATCCCATAAGTACAATATCTAGTAATCAAGTCAAAGGGACCATAAATAAGGGTTTGGGTTTTCATTTACCGATGACATTCCAAAATAAATGCAGAGTTGAAGGGAAAAATATAGCTTTAAATATAGGAACAATATACTCAAAGGTACTGAGGAACCTATGTAACTTGCCTTGCTGCTCCTCACAAACCTCAGAACTCTCCTCAAGAAACTGCGGCTCTTCCTGAACGTCGGCGGCTAAAGGTAATAAACAAAAATGAGCAAAACAGTACATCAACAGACATAAACAGTATAATATTATATTTTTAATGGCTAGATCTTGATTTTTAAAGAATATTTCAAGTTGAATCACCCCAAACGGAGTTCGGATGAATTAGTTATGAATTTTAGAAGTTTAAACCCCTTTGAAAAGCTTTAAAAGAATTAAACCAATTACTTTGTCAGCGAGGTTTTAGCCGACTCCAAGATAAGATATCCTCAAGTCCAGAAGCTATTATATGGCATACTCATCACTATCTGGAAGCTGGTGCACTATTTTCAGTCACATTAGGTCACTGTTGTTACATCGTATCCACTTGGGGGACGTCCTACACAATCGCCGAGGCCATTGCAGAATCACTAAATGGGCGCTCGAATTGATGGCGTTTGACATCATCTTTCAGCCACCGACAACAATCAAATCTCAAACTCTAGCCGACTTCGTAGCCGAGTGGACAGAAGTCCAGACGACTACAAACACGGAGAAGCTAGAGTACTGGACAATATACTTCGACGGTTCTCTTCGGATCGGCGGCGCAGGGGCTGGCGTCGTCATGACGTCACCCACTAGCGAAAAACTAAAGTACGTTCTCCAGATTCACTTTTCGGCTTCCCACAATGTTGCCGAGTATGAGGCACTCATCCACGGTCTCCGTATTGCTATATCACTTAGCATCCGCTGACTGGTCGTACGCGGGGATTCTTAACTCGTGGTTAGCCCAGTCATGAAAGACTGGACATGTCTCGACGATACTATGACGGCATATTGTCAGGAGGTCCGAAAGTTGGAAAACAAGTTCGACGGGCTGGAGATAACTCATGTGCTGTGACAGTACAATGAAGCTGCAGTCGAATTGGCCAACATGGGATCCAAGCTAGAAGTGGTCCCGACTGGGATTTTTGCCAAACAACTACTAGAGCCATTAGTCAAGAAGAAACCAGTACTTGAACAGTCGGGGGCTGAACCTACCTTGGTAACAAATGAAGTGTTAATTATCTCTCAAGATTGGCAGACTCTATTTCTCAAATTCCTCTTGGACGACGAACTCATAGAAGATCGTAGTCAAGCCGAACGGATCAAACGTCGAAGCAAATGTTTCCTTATAGTCGGAGAAGACCTATACCGTAGAAGCGCATCCGAAGTCCTCATGCACTGCATCATACCCAAGGAGGGCAAGCAGATTCTGCAATCGATCCACTCGGGTATTTGTGGCAACCATGCTGCATCCAGGATGTTAGTCGGAAAGGCTTACAGATAGGGTTTCTTCTGGCCGATTGCGGTAACAGATGCTAAAGATATAGTTCGCACATACGAGGGATGCTAATTCTATGCAAGACAAACACATCTTCTAGCTCAAGAACTTCAAACAATTCCAATCTCTTGGCCCTTTGCGGTTTAGGGGCTTGACATGGTCGGGCCGTTCAAAAAAGCGCCAGGAGAGTTCACACACTTGTTCGTCATAGTGGATAAATTTATAAAGTGGATTGAGGCAAAACTTGTTGCTATCATAACAGTGCAAACAAGCAAAGACTTCATCATGAGTTATTTTATATACCGATTTGTGTTCATAACCGCATCTTATAACGGATAACGGTACTCAGTTCACTAACGGCGTGTTTCCAGATTTCTGTGACGACTTTGGCATCAAGATCTGTTATGCTTTTGTGGCACACACACAGAGTAATGGGCAGGTCGAGCGTGTCAATGGCATGGTCTTACGAGGTATCAAGGGTAGGATATTCGATCGACTACAACCATTATGCGGGGCGGTGGTACAAGAACTACCCATCTGTTCTCTGGTCTCTAAGAACCACGGTTAGTCGGGTAACAGGGCAATCCCCTTTCTTCCTAGTCTATGGTGCTGCGGTTGTGTTACTAACCGAGTTGGAGTTCGGCTCTTCGCGAGTGTGGGCCCACTCAGAAGACAAATCAAATGAAAACCGACTGGTCGAACTCGACAGTGGAGGAAGCAAGGGACATTGTAACTATTTAGTCGCAGTATCTTCAAGGCCTGCGTCGTTATCACAATCGAAATTTTCGTGGTCCGCCTTTTTGCGTGGGCGATCTCGTCTTTGAGAAAAATATAAACCACCAAAGACAGGCATAAACTATCCCCTTTGTGGGAAGAGCCGTTCATTATTGTTGAGGTGACACGATCGGGCGCCTACCGACTAACGATTGAAGATGGTGCCCTAATTAGCAACTCATGGAATATAGAATAGCCTATTCCTTTCTATACTTTGAGTCTTGTATTTTCTCTATACATATGTATATAGTTTTTTCTCTCTGACTCACTACATCGCTTGCCCCAACCTACTAGTGAGTCGGGGACGCATGTATTATGTGCCTTGTAAATAAAATCCAAGCTTGTTTTATCTAAGTTTTACAACGATTATGCTAAGTTTGTCCGAGTATAGTTGTCAGAGGAGAACATTTTTTATTAAGTTCCTATCAATCTACTCGGTGCAGACTACATAGTCGGGTAAAGCTAATGACGACTCAGAATAAGCAAGTACTCGGCAGCGTTGCACAGATATTTACAAATGTTTTCACAAAAGTTATATACACCGACTGCATAATTGTTTTGCTCTTACATACTCAGGTCCTTTGCTATTGCCTCCGCAGTCGGCCTCACCTGGCTGATCAGCTCCAATGCCTCTTTGGGAGTTGTCTCCTCGGCAAAACCCTCACTGATGGCCTCGATATCTATCCTAGGGTAGATCGATTTGGTCATCGCAAGAGTTTGGGCGACGCCGACAGCTACACGCTCATCCGAGTACTTCTTCAAGATACTCGGGGCTTCGCTTAGGCGTGCCTGCACCTAGGAGACGGTACTGGAGCTGGTCCCAGCATGGTGAGATTCCATAATGTCTAGGAGCCCTTTCATAGATCCGACAAGGATTTCCTGTGACTCCTTGACAATCTTGATCTCCTCTGCAAAGGCGTTAAACTGGATCTAGGCATTGACTTTTGAAGCTATTCAGATGCATCAACAAGAATACTTGTTAGCCGAAACACGCAGTCGGAGCAACAAGCGGTTGAGCTAAGATCATTACCAAGCAGGAGACTTACTGGCATAGTCAGCTTCCACCTTGGCTTTGGCCTTTTCTACTTTCTTCAGCTTGTTATCTTGTTGTTTCTTCTCCTCTGCCTAGGCCTTTAGCTTTGCGGCAGAGAGCTGGTAGGCTGCCTGCCAGTCGGCGCGTCAGTTGGTGGTGGCGATTTGGCTCCAGACAACTCTGTTCCTGGCGCAGCCAACTGGGGTGTCGAGATACTCGGCGGACATACCCTTAGGCTCTATGCTGCTGATCTTGAGCTCGGTGTGCTAAGCCTTGGCTCGGATGATTGCTGGCCTCGGGCTTGGAACACTGGTTTTGGCTTGGCGGCCTAGGAGCTAACCTGGTAGGGTCCTTGATCCTCAAGCTCCTCGGTGCTGCACTCGGCGTGCTTGTCTTCTTCCTGCCTGGGTCTTCAAATGGTTTCAATGACATATATCATGCATTGCAAAACAATTCAAGACGGATATCCATAGACATTTATTATAGAAGGATAAAGATTCAATATCAATTTCTCAAGATTACCGTGCCGAGCCTTTCTGCTATAGGGCGTGGGGGCACGTTCTGTGTCTTTAGTTTCCACTATCCCGGACAAAGAAGCCGAGTAAGGTATCGGTGACCTTGTTCTTATCGGCTAAGTCAGGATATTCGCGGTTGGGATCGTCCTTGCCCTGGTAAGCTCAACCAAAGTGGCTCCTAGCCTTCAGAGGCCTGGTGTGGCGGTTCAAGAAACACCTCGCCACCCAGGGACTAGACAGCCCCGAGCTCTTCAGCTGATCGATTTTTTCCATCAGCTAGTATACTTGGCCCATTTCTTCATAGCTTGGGCCACCGAAGACCAGTTGGCAGAAAACTGTTTGGTGGAGAACCAGTGAAAGGGGGTAGAGAAGGTTCAAGATTGAAACAATAGAACCATTCTCTGTGCCAGCCCTTAAGGGAGGTTTTCAAAGGAACGTGGAGATAGATTTTCTTCGTTTCATTCCTAAGTTGGAGACCGGCTCCCCCAATGACCTGGACTTTATTTTTGGATGGTGGGCTTGATATGGAAAAGACATCGGAAGAGATTGGAATGGGGCTTAACCCCCAGAAAAGCTTCGCACAAAGTGATGAAGATGGAGATATGCAAGATGGAATGGGGATTTAGATTCACCAACTCTATTTGATAGAAGGGCAGAAGTTGGCGAAGGAAATCCGAAGAAGGGAGGGCAAGACCGTGATCAAAGAAAGAAGTGAAGACGACGATCTCACCGGATTTGGGCGCCGGCATGGATTCCCCTTCGGTGATGCGCCAATGGATGACGTCTTGATGCTGCAGCGTTAAACGCTTCTCTAGTAGCTTCAGCTTCAACGAACCACAGTCCGACATCGGCCAAGCTTCGGCACACATCTCTAGGATCTCGAAAGGGGCTCTCGGCATTGTTGGAAGTGAGAAAATTTGGGGGAAATGCTTGTGGAGGCTTGGAATGGATGTGGCGGAGCGGAATCGCGCGAGTCTCGAGCAGGGGCGTGGGCTACAACGAACCCTAACGAGGCGAAGCACGAAATTTTGGCGCGGAGGCTAGAAGACGAAATGATTAGCGGATTGGAGAAGATGAGGGAATCTTTTCTCTCTCTCCCTGCTTATATAGAGCCTGTGCTGATAAGTGGGCTTGGGCCGACAAATTCAGTACTGGGCCATAAGATATGAGTTTTCTAAAATGGCTGTTCTATTGAGCCGGACCACTGGCTATGTTAAAATCGCAGTGCAGATGCTATTTACAGAAACCGATTAAATAATCAGATATGTTTCATGAAAGCCTAATTGCTAGACACATGTGTTTAGATATATGCATTATTTACCTGGTATTGAGGATACATCCTTATAAGGATCGACAGTTGGTTCTCCATTAAAATTTGGGGATGTAAGGTATCTCTCAAATACACCTGACCACATATTGGGTTAAAATCCATAAGTGTACTCGGCTACATGCTTATGCCAACAATTGCCCTGAGCAAAAATTTCTTCCGGGCTGACATGATGCTGGAAAGTCTAATTTCCGTGTAGTATACTACTCGGGAAAGACTAAAAGGTTAAAGATCTTTGACTTTATGTTTAATTGTTTCACAATTAAGCACAAAGTCGGGGGCTACACCTAATAGGTGCACCTATTCGGTGCACACTATTTATATTTTTTCATGAAGCCCTTCATAGGCTCGTTGCCAGCTGACACGAAGTAGGACTCGGAGAAGAAGCACTCGGACAAAGGTATTCTGGAGCAATACACTCGGGGAATTCTTCACTGTGGAGGATGATTACTCAGCATCAGCTGTGACTCAACTATGAAGGTCTTAGGGGCTGCTGTGGAGACCATGGGCCCTAGGTACCTCATGAGAAGCATATGGGCCACACGGACAGAGGATAGGCCTAATCTTGTAATTATGGATACAAGAGGACTTGGCATACATTACTTTGTATGACAAGGAAAGGATCTAGTCCTAGTCGGGTACGTTGTATTCCTAGAAGGAAACCCTTGGTCGGAGTCCGACTGGATCCTACTTTTGTAACCTTGTCCCCCGGTATATAAGGGGAGACAGGGTGCCCCCTGAGGACAGAACAAGAAGTATAATCTCATCAGAGAAACCTCAAAGGCAATAAACCACAATTGGACGTAGGGCATTACCTCATCTTGAGGGCCTGAACCAGTATAAATTATTCCATGTTCCTTTGCAGTCCATCAAGTTTAGGTCTCACGAGTAGCCCCATATTGTTATTACCGATACAAAACATCGATACCGAGCCGCTCATCGCCCTCACCATCCTCTCCTCTCTCCGCCGTCGTGCTCTGCCGCCGCTAGCTCTCCGCCGTTCACCGGCACGGTTCGACTGTCGATTTACCCCTCCCTCCCCCCGCGGCCAGCCTCTCTCACTCTCTCCCTTTCTCTCTCTGTCCGATGGTCCCCATCGCTCCACTGTATGACATGTGGGCCCGTAGGGTAAAACTCCTAATTTTTTCTCTGGTTTCACTATCTTGCGGGCCCAACATAATTAAAATCTAAAATTTAATCTCTAATTCTATTATGTCTCA
The DNA here is from genome assembly GCA_003991445.1 of Oryza meyeriana var. granulata. Taxonomy (NCBI): domain Eukaryota; kingdom Viridiplantae; phylum Streptophyta; class Magnoliopsida; order Poales; family Poaceae; genus Oryza; species Oryza meyeriana. The sequence continues at coordinate 14,366 of RYFJ01000509.1, read as the reverse complement.
CTTACATGTGGGCCCCACTATTTAATCCTTCTATCACTTAGATGTGGTCCCACATTCCCCTCTCATTGAAATGTGGACCCCACCTCCCTTAACCCTCCTCTGTACCAATGACATGTAGACCCTCCTTCTCATCCGGCACTGACAAGTAGGCCACACCCCCTCAGCCTCTCTCACCTAGCCACTGATCTTGGGCACCACCTATCAGACCTAGAATATTCCTAGGAATATTCCTTTTCCAAAAATTCAATTAAACCTTTTCTAATTCTAGAAAAATCCTATAAACTTCAAAAATCCATATATTTTTATCCTTAACTCCGATCGACCCCGTTCAAATCTCAAAATTTTTCTAAACTTGAGATTTACCTCATGCACTATTAGTTATTAATAACAAGTACTTTATTTCTAGGGTTTTTGAGTGTTTTCTCTCGTTACGCATAGTTGACGATGACGGAAATTCTTTTGGATGTCGGATTTCGAAGATTTTGAAGACGAAGGCAGAGGCAAGTCACTCTTTGAACATATTGATCCTAGTTTACAAAATATTATTGTCTGCCAAACTGCATTTTAGTGTGCACGTTAAACTGAATCGACCTCGGTTCATGCGACGAACCGACGGACATACCTAGTAGTTGCAATATCATGTAGGCTTGAAAAATTCTATTCCTTGTCGCTCCACATCAGTGTTACCTTGACATCCGTACTCTATGAGCATGGGTTTCGACGGTTTCACCCAAATCACCTGTGTTGTCGAAATGGAAAAACTTGGATTTATAAAATCATTTAATACGACACGTGGTGTCGGTATGTTTGCGAAATAAGAAATGTTTTACAAAAACTCACGATGCAAAGTGATCGCCTGGGCAGGGATGCTTTGTATTCGCATATAAGGACCGATTCCTTGGGGAATTGCACTGATCATAATATAGTGCGACAACACGGGCGGTATGGGATGCCCCTGGCTAAGTATTTAGCCGGAACAGGGTTACCTTGTATGCTAGTAGATGTGGAACACCGGGATAAGGTGTTTGGGGGTATCTCCGGGTTCATGAGTAGAGCAAGGAAGGGAAGCTTGCCCAGTACTTTGTCTAGGAGTTTGGGGTAAATTGCAAGCCGAATGCTTCATTGTGTTTGGCCCATCTACCGCGCATGAGGTACCCTGGGATGGCTCATGAAAGGTCTTGTCGTAAACCTCCCCTGCTTGGCTAGTAAGGGAGTAAGCTCGCGTCGTGTGGGAAAAGCGTACAACTTTGCAGAGTATTAAACTGTTCAAACAGCCGTGCCCATGGTCATGGGTGATGTGAAGTGATTCCTCTAGCGTAGTTTTGTTTATATAAAAAGTTTGCGAAGCATGCTTGTGGTTGGGAACCGTTACCAGAATCAATTATGTTGGCTGATGGATGACCATTACGTGGTCTGAAACGGTCCTGTGTGGATCGGGATGTCAAATGGCATCATAGTTTAGGCTTCCCGAGTGAAACAGTGTGCTAGAGATATGCATGGCTCTGGGAGCTGAAGTTGAGATGATGAGATGAAGAGGTCCTGGAAGGACGAAAGTGAAAGGAAAATAATAGAGGAGAAAAATGAGATAGATTTGTCCTGAAAGGACGAAAGTGAAAATAAACTAATAGATGAGATTTCCTGGACCGCTGTCGTGGTTCAACAGGCAGTGGACTTGACTAGAAACTTTAATCAATTAAAATTTGTTCATCCGCTTGAGTTGTTGCAAAGCAATTCACGGACAGGATCGAGACGAGAGCCTCTTTCTAGTTACACCTGAAACAACCCACACTTAGATTTTTGAAAATGTTTTCAAATAGAATGGTTTGCGAAATAAAACACAGCCTTCCTTTGGTAGCCTGCATAACTCACTTTTCCCATGACTTGCTGAGTATGTATGTACTCAATCCATTATCTTTTTCCTCCTTCAGGAAGAGTGAAGTCGAAGTGAAGATTAGGATTTTTTTCCTAATCCCAAGCCGTTGCTTATGGATTGGGTTCTCACTGCGCTATCGATCCGCTGCTGCTGTTTTGTTTGAAGGTTGCTGCTTAGGGCTTGCCCGAAGTTGCAACTTATAAAGGTAAATATTTATTTAGTTGCTATGGTACATCTCCGTTGACCGTGGGTACCAGCAATGTTTCCTAGGACTGATACCAGCATCGCGGTCCCGTGGGAGTTGGTTCACCCCAATCTCCTACGGCGCTTCCTCTCTGGTGTCACTGTAGGTGGATGCCACGGTAGGGGTGTTACACGTAGTGACAAAATCGTCTATTCCGTGACGTATAGACCGTTTGGCCAGATATGGACCATCCAGTTTAACGCACAGTACGGACCATCTGTACCTATAACAGCCCTAAAAATCACTAAATTTTAAAACCGTTTTTATTTTTGTGAATGTTCAAAAACCTCGCGTCGAGTTTACCGTTTCGTTCTATTTTTTAAAGTCATTTTTTGTTCGCCATATTTGTTTCTCTTTTTCCTTTTATTTTCCTTAGAAGTACAAATCTATCTATCCATCCATCCTAAAACCCTAGCGGACGAGTTCGCTTTACCGTTGGGCCATCGGCCCATCTTTTCTTCCATTGTTGACTCGTTTTTCTTGACTGATCCGCTTTACTTCGGCCCAGGCTAGCCTGAGTTCTGGACGGCCCAACTTCAAGCCGATCCATCCAGCCCAACTCCCTCCACCTCCTCTGTCGTGAGCGGAGCACAGCTCTGTTGGCTGCCTTCCGTCATCTCTCCAGCCATCGACACACAGCTGCTTCTCGCCACGTGACGCCTACGTGTGGACTCCTTGCTAGCATCCTCTAAGCTCTCCAAGTGTCCAACCGTAGCTTGAGCTTGGCCTCAATTAACCACCGCCATCGCTGCTGCATCCTTCCTCCATCGCCACTCACTGTCTCCCCCTCTATCTCCCTCTGTAAGCCGCCTCGATGGATATCACCAACATGAAAAAGAACCACCATCACCTTCTCTTTCACCTCCCCAAAGCCGCCCCAGCCTACGCGCCGCCATCTGCCGTTGCCGGAGGAAAATACTGCGAAACCCTAGTTCGGTTGCCTCCGACAAGGCTCCAAAATTCATTATCGTCGTTGCCTATTAAGAAGGTAAATCAGCCACTTTAAGATTACCATCTGGGGAGGTCCGTTTGATATCCCAAAACTGCTTAGCAACAGTCAGACAAGTGGGTAATGTTGGGGTGAAGCAAAAAAGTTTGGGTGTGATTCCCAGTAAGAGGGTCAAAATGGGTAGAATCCATATCAGTCCATAGACTTCGTTTAATAATTCCAAGTTCGAAAAGGAATTGATACCTTCTACCTGTACCCTATCTATTATCATTTCAACGATCGACTTCTCCCATAATGATATCTATACTACCTAATATCATCATGATATCAGCCAATTTCATTTTTTTGACTAGCTGAGGGAGAATTTGCAAATTAATAAAACCAGGTGGACGAATTTTCCATCTCCAGGGGAAAAGACTATCATCTCCTAGATCTTGTTCAGCATGTTCTATTCGATACTGGTAGGAGAAGAACCCGACTCGTATTCTTAAAAAAGAGGGAAAGCAGAACCAAGTTAGGATGATATGGGTCGCCCCTTCTTCTTGCGCCTCAAGAGTTTCTATCTGTTTCCACGCCCTTTTTTTGAGACCTCGAAACATGAAATCATTTCTATCACAATAAGATGGACTTTACCCAGGATGAGAATGGATTGGTTATTAAATCTTGGATGGAAATTTCTTTTACCTATTTCCCTGGGCAATCTCTTATTAACAACTTCTTCCCAACTTGTTTCACTATAAAATAAGAAAATACAATAATAGTAAGAATATTTTCAACACAAAAGTTCTCTCAAACAAGAGAAAGAAACATACCTTTTTCATAGATATTTTGAATATGTTCAAGTAAAACATCAAATTTTCTTTTGAGATAGAGTTCGATCCTCAACTATTTCTCGCAATATCTTCTTACGAAGTTTTGTTAGGGCATCTATAACAACCTCTAGTTTAGGTGGGCAACCCGGCAAGTAGACATCCACAGGAATTAACTTATCAACTCCCCGAACAGTACTATAGGAATCCGTATTGAACATTCCCCTATTGTTTCTTGGTACAAAAGTCCTATATCAATGGAAATGCCCTACCTTTAGTACAGTTTTTGAACTATTGATTTTATGTAATTAGAAGTAACCAATTAGGTTTACGACGAAACCTAGAAATCGATCACTGATCCAATTTGAGATCCAATTTGACTACCTCTATGGGATAGACCTCAACAGAAAACTGTATCTTCCAAATTCTTAGGGTACTTGAAACGGATCTTGTTCCCCCGGTACGAAAGCAGTTGGTTCCATAGTTTGAGAATTCTGCTAATTCCAAGTATTCCATTATTATTATTTATTAAATAGATATAAAAAACCATTCCCCAAAATTGAGGTATCCATCATCTTCTCCATGTCCAGGAGCTTATGTCCCCTCCTCTTCCGTCGCTGTTCCGCCACCAAGGCTCGCCGGCGCCACGGCGCCTCTGCTCGGCCACTCGTCGGCTGCTCGGCGCTGCCACCGCCTCGGCCCTCCCCGACCCAAGCCGTCGCCACCACTGGCTCCCCCTCAACCGCCTGGTGCTACCCAGGCACCGCGCCCCGCTACCAGCTCGCCGGAGCATCGCCACCACGGAATACCGCCACCGCCAGCCTCTGGTCATCGCCGCCAGGCTCGCCGCCATCTTTTTGGCCGCAGCTGACCGAGGGAATGGGTTTGCCGTAGCCCATAGACCTGGAACTAGCCCCCCTCGCTGCCTCGCCGCCTCCCTCACCGTCGGCATCGCTGAACCGCCGCCGCCCCCTGTTAACCGGAGGAAACTGAAGAAAACCGACCAATACTGCTTTTTCTATAGAAAAAGAAATCTAGAAATTCTTTATTCCCTGCTTTAATCGGTTCAGTGACCATTTGACCTCAAAATCAAAGTCCGAGACCTATTCCCGACTCCTTGAATTATTCCGAATCCAACCGCGTTAGTTTCATCGCGATCCGAGCATCCGTGGACGCAACCCTAATTTTGGCTCTAGGATTTCCGCTTACCACGACTCCAGAAATATTCCCAAATTTCTCCCATAATTCCTCTTTTTGATATCTCATGCATTTTTTGAGTTTTGGCATTTATTTGGAGTTATTCGCTTATTTATTTTTATTTGTGAATCGATAGATCTTGTCGTAGCAAATCCGATCGAGGAGTTCGAGTTCGCAGCTGACGCGTAAGCCTTCGCAGCCATAGGAGGAGACGAGTGGTACGACTACGCCGATCCCGAAGGCAAGTCATGCACGCTTTGAACACAGTTGAACCCAATCTAGAGCTAGGTCATATTTTGGGTAGAAGTACTTACCTTGCAAGTACTATATAGCATGCATGAGTTATTTTACTCAAAATCCTTTTTAAATAGTAGTGACCAGTTACTTTATATTGCTATATATTATGCCATGCCATGATTTGAGCCTAATATATCCTTGGTAACCCTAGATTAATCTTGATTATCATGAACACACTAATTGCTATGTAAGGTTATCATTTTATGTGATAGTTTTGGAGGTACAATGGTTTATTTAAAGTTTCTAAGGATATAGCCTCCTTGTGCCAGTATAAGTGACATAATTAGCACCCATCTGCACGATCAAGGTATTCGGACCTAGTGTACACTGCTCCGGTGAATTAAACTTCTGCAGCCTTTCAGTGTATCGGCATTCTAGGCTTTAACGTGTGTAATGGCCATTGAGAGATGTGAGATTATTTGATTATGTGAGTGTGGGTGCTGCGGTGCCCTTTGCGGTCTTTGAGGACCGCGTGTTCCTCCTAGTCGTGCAATAGTGGATGGACAAGTCGTCGGGTTGGTGCACACCCTCGCGAAGGCCAAGTTGAGACCAAGAGGCACCTTGTCCTATAACCTGCTAGGCAGAACAGAGATGAGCTTGGAGCAGTGGTATACTTTGTTATGTCAACCCTGATCAGGTTGTGGTATCGTGCGGGTAAAGTTGGACAGACACTGTGGAGTTGTTTGGTATTTGAATACGCCGTACTCCTGGTTAATGGAGATATGTCTATGGGTAAATCCAGAGTAATGGCATAAGTAGGCTTGGAAGAATGATTTGAATTTGAGGTATAATGACATGAAATGATAAACCCTTTAAAATTAAACTTGTTTATGAAATGTGCTGTTTGTGAACTACTGATAAGTTTTAGAGTTAAACCAGTTCCCTTCCTTGTTATTCCTGTATTAGTATAAGTTTCCCTACATGGCTTGTGGAGTACTCGTGTACTTAGTCTTGCATATTTTGGGCTCCAGTCGGTCAGGAAGAAGCTGCAGGTGAAGTTGAGAAAGTCGTCAATCTGTAGAGCTAGGACGAAGATGAAGGCTTCGATTTCTAGGTCGACTCTACGCGCAGGCCATTCCTATGATGCAGAGTTGTATTTTTTGGTTGTATGTGTATGGCCATAGGCCTGTTGGGTGCGTGTATTGAGTCTAGGTTATATTCGAACCTTGTCGATTTATATAATTAATCGAAGTTCTATTTTTGTGTTATTCTACACATAACTGAACTTCCTGGGCCGTTACTTGTGTTGCGGGACGTTTGGACCCCTTCGAACGTCCTCATAGTATCACTGTTTTTTTTTGGCCTAGAAACGGTTATCGCTGCCTGCTTTTTATTTGTCCGGACCATCCTGATGCTTGGAAGGACGGTCTAGACTATGCTTTATTTTTCATGCGGGAAATCCATATCCTTGCCGGTTTACATTACGAACCGGCAGTGATAGTCCCATATTATGCCAGTTCGAGAATCGGCAGTGATGAGCCAAGACCATCACTGCCACATGCGGCATGCCAGTTTGCAAACCGGTAGGGATGCCGGTTACGAACCAACAATGATTAGCTTTTCTGTACTAGTGATTGCTAAGTATGAGAATGATCTTCCATATAGTTGGGTTGCAGTAATTTTCTAGGATAATGTTGTTCTATATGCTTGTGGATGTACATGACCCAGTCCAAATGCTAATGGTATCAATTTGGGTTATTTTGCGTATCCAAGATGCTGCATCAGTAAGTTCGGTCACAATGTTGTCAATTTGTACTTGGATCTAGCAGCCCCTGCGATGGTGCCGAGGCCCAAAATTTTGTGGGCCAATTTGGATCGCTACTGTTGGTAGTGAACTACTCATGTATGTTTGTGTAGGAATAATCTTGTGCATTTGATTGATTTTTAATTGTTTTATGCATGTTTAGTGTAAATATGCATGACCAAGGTGTGGTAATGCGCTAGTTTAGCTCAAGGTGATGAGGTGTGCATGTTCATGTTGGAGCGAGTCAATCTCATGCCTGTGACATGCGCTGTATGAGCGGTTACACGATGGACACATCCATGCCCACTTTTATATATAAATAGGAGGATAAGAAAACTGGAAATGCTGCGGAATTTTGTAGCACAAATCATCATGTTCTTGCTTGTGTTCTAATCTGCAAGCCTAGGCTGACATTTCCAAATACTAGAACGAGGCAAGAAAATGATAGCTTCCACTGCACAAAATCCTGCATTTTTTCTAGTTTTTCTTCTCTTATTTATAGACCAAGCAAACTGTAATGTGGTCGTCATGCCTAACATTTTTGCGCCTGCCATTTGCCCGTGACCTTGAAATGACACTTCGTGTCAATGTGCTTGCTCCGATCATGAAAAGCATTGTAGAGGGATTGCTGATTTGTTGTCGATCTTCAGGGTGACAACATTAGGCTTCTTGCTTGTGAGTTTGTGATGTTCTCTAGAGATACTAGCCATATACCTTGGAACCTTTTGCTTCTGTGATTGCCAGCTGATAGGTTTGTTGTTAAGGAAGAAGAGCACAACCAATCAGCTAGCAATAGTCCAATCAACTAGCAATCACAAAAGCAGAAGGTGGTGGTGTTGATATCCTATGAGGCAGAGTACATTTCTATGATGATCATGGCGTGCCAAGGTATATTACAGGTGTGTCTGTGGGGCAATATACAAGCAAGAAGCCTATAGACCACCTTGAAGATCGGCAACAAATATGCAGTCTCCCCTTATTGAAATCTAGTGTTTCACGGTTGAAGCAAGCACATTAATACAAGGCATCATTTCATACATGAATGCTTAGAGGGAGGTAATACCAACAAATATGTTGTTCAAATGTGATCAGTATCATCAACATCAAGGGAAACAAGGGATTGGGAGTGCTTATAGGGATAATTTTGGGCATTCATTTTGTTTTTCAATTTGTTTTTCTGCATGTTTAGTTTCATGCACATGGCCGAGCTAGGGTTGTGTACTAGTTTACCTCAAGGTGTGCTCACATTAGAGTGAGGTGTTATCAATTTCACCTATGCAGCATGAACCAAATGTTGCATGAGAGTATAGGGTCATGGCACGTGAATAAAGCTGGCCCAACAACCATAATGTTCTGTATGTCCACTTAAATAGCACATCACGTAGACCATTTGAAACTGTATATTCTGCTCAACAAAGAAAATAAAAGCAAAGAATGATCTTGATTCTTGAGTTGATGAAAAGATATTTACTTTAACTATCTAGTAATCTTTGGAAAAGGAAAATTTCTCTTTTTCAGCCTGAATTTTTTTTTGCACAAATGTTTAACCCATGCAATTGGTGAATGTGTTTTTTTAGGTGAATGACATATGACGATTTATGTTTCTATTTTAAATGAAAAAACTACCGTTGATTCCACTTGTGAAGATTAGTCCAACAAAGGAAGAATCTTTAGGTTAAGATACGCATTCATTGACCAATTTTAGTAGATCACGTCCCAAGTAGCTATTGCCTTCATCCAATTAACCCGCTCACCAAATATGTCTAACCATGCTGTTGGAGCCTTTGGTACAGTTGAACTACATCAAGTGAAAGACATTAACACTCTTTAACTGACAGAATTGAATGAACGTTCTTCAAGATCTTCAAGAAATGAACTCTTTGGAGAGCAAGAAGGAAAGAGGAGATATATAAATAACACTAGTTTCACAGCATATTAGCAAATCATTCAGAAGCTGATTTTGAGGAATCATGAGACTTGAACCCATAACTTTGACCACAATCTTGCGCTTCTTTAATTTGCAAAGCCAAACAAAATGTTGCAACCATTATATAGCAATGATATAGGGAACATTGCAAGGTGAGGTGTATGAGGCATTAGGAAATACAAGTTACAAATCTCGGAATCTTGAACCAAGTATGCTCATTCAATAATGAAAATCAATTATCAAAAGACCCTGCGATGACAGCTGAAGATATGAAACGAAATGCTGCAACCATCATATTTATTTATATAGGGAACATTACAAGGCTAGGTATAGAAGGCGTGAAGCTGCGCATAGTGCAGATGGCCAGGACACTGGGTTGCAAGTGCGCCAACCCGTGTTCGATCCTGTCGGGACGCGTGTTCACCCCTCTTGTTAATACCATCGGTATGAAAGTTCCTCCTTTTTATATCTAGCTTAGGTACCCAAGGTGTCGGGACTAACAATAAGTCACAAATCTCGGAATCTTGTACCAAATAAGCTCGGAAATCAATTATAAAAAAATCACACTTGTATATGACCCTGCGATGACAGCTGAAGATATCCTCTTTGTTGTACTGATTGATTTGATTTTGATACAAGTTATCGCTCCAATTCCCCAATTTTGTCTGTTCGGCTGTACATGCTTGATAATAGGTATTTGTTCATAGAATCATGGTAGATTACTAGTTGTAATAACTGTCGTATCAAAGTTTGATCGGCAGCATTGAGGAATCGACGGTCAAATAGCTATCAATGTTGACTACTCGTCTGTGTGATTTCAATATGCAAAGCTACGGTAATCATGTGGATTAATTAAGCCGGTCTTGCTCATGAGTGACTGCTAATCTCTAGCAAACAGCACACTACCAAACTGCCGATGCACACACTGTTCGTCTTCTCCGCTTACACCGGGAAGCCACGTTACTTGAACGCGGATGTCCGGAAGACGGCGGGGCTCTGGCTGCCGGAGCCGGACTGGACGACGCCGAGGAGACGGCCGGTTGGTCGCTGAGTTTTGGCACTACTAAATTTTAGATAGGATAAGACTTCTTAACTTGTATTGATTTGGCACATATTAACTTCAAAACAAACAAACAAAAGTTAATATTGAAGTCGTCAATGTTTTGGTAGGACAGCACTTGAATTGGGTTTTTTACTGTTACTAATTTAATTTTTTTTTAATTTATAAAACTAATTTTTGATTTGGTTATTTTGCAGAAATAGCCTCTTGCCGCTGTGGGCCACGGCGGTATTTAAAAACCGCCGTGGCCCAGGGCGGCGAATGGCCTCCCCGTCAGGCGCGGCTAACGGCGGCCCCCCGCCGTTAGCCAGGGGGGCCACGTGGCGTTGCCGCCCTCGGGACGGCGACGAATGCCTCCCAGGGGGCCGAATGCAAAAATGCATTCGCCGCCGTCCCCCAGGGCGGTTTTTAGCCCAATCGCCGTCCTGGAGGATGGCGGTTTTTAGGCCTCCCCTATATAATCCCTTCGCACACTCGCCGGCGCGTCATTTCCCCCTTCCGCCTCCAGCGTTCGTCCAATAGAGCTGAGGCAAAGGAGGAGCAGTACAGCGGCGAAGCCCTCACGGATTTTTGAGCCCAATCTAGGTATTTTTTGCTCTCTCCCCTGTTATGTAGTCAATTTTTTTAGACAAGTGTTAATTAGTACTAGACGCATAGTGTAATACCCAACATATTATGAAAAATATTAACGGTTTGGCATAACCATCTGTTAGTGTTAAATTTATTTGACCGTACTAAAAGGAACATAGCGGACATGTAGTAAATTGTAGATATTTTAGAAATAAATATGCTCCGCCATGGCCATCGTTGTATACGCTATTCAACACGTTAGATAACCTAGCGATAACTTATTAGCGCTGCTGGGTTAGTTTGTAAAATGTAGAAACGGTAATGGTTTGACTCATACCTATAGCCTTTTTATGGAACGAATATTGATTAGTACAGATTAAATAACTGTAGTGAAAATCTTTTTTTGTCAACAGAAATGGCAAATAGAGTTGTATTCGCGATATATCACGGTGAAGGAAATGTCAGAGAAGGACCATATGGGGTAGATTTATCGGAGTTCAACGTAGCACAAAAGGGAATTATAGCTCCAGCTGAGAGAAATTTTCCTGGAGTTTAAATTGGTTAATGAGGGGATTCGAGTAGATCCTGAAGTAAATGCAATTACGGTGTACACACTGGTTAGCTGGGCTGGGAAGGTTTTGTGGGAATTGATGCCAATAGATTCGACGGCCAGCTGGGTATTTTTTGTGGAGAGTGCACTGCAGCGAGGATGGGCACGAGCATCCTTAGTGGGTAGTGCATGACAGGGTCAGCATTGATCAGGCTGGTCCAAGTACAGCGGAAGGGCCTGATGAAACAGGGGAGCAAAATGAGTGCAGAAGACGAGGGTGCGGAGAGGACAGGAGGCCGAGAAGACATGGGACCTGGGGGGTTTGCAGATGAAGGGGAGAGACACCCAGGTCTAGTACAGGAATGGAAATTAAAAGACTCAAAAACTTGAGCAAATATGGAGGATGATGATCTTCGGAGGGACGATGTATACCCGGCAGAATGGGAATAACGAGGACTCTCCAGACTCGTTGTCTCAGAGGGGCACACCGTGGCATGGGGAGTATCGACAGAAATGAAGTGTGCAAGGCGCTAGATACGCCGAAAAAGCACAGTTGACAGAGGCCTGTAAAGATGTGGGCCGTGTCACTTGGGAGGGAGTTCTGGGTATCAAAGTCCACCAGATCAGTGTACGAAATGAAATGTGCAAGTTCAAGCGATGGATGTCCATGAGGATGTACGCATCCAAGAAGAAAATATGGCGACTGTTGGTCCGTGTCATCGTGACGGAGCACAACTGCCATCTTCCGGTGGTTCAGAAGTACCACAGAACATATCATATGCATTCATCCGCTTAGAGCTGTATTATGCTGTTGTGGAGAACCTCCGGTTCGAGCCCAAGTCAATTATCAGGCGCATCGAGGAGAAAGTACAAGTACACCATTACATATGCCAAGGCATAGAGGGCCAAACAGAAGATAATGAAAAGGAGATTCAGCAGTTTGAAGCTTCGTACAATAATTTGCCTCGTCTACTGGGAACCATCTGTGCGAGGAATCCTGGCAGCTACTCTGAAATGAAAAGTTTCCCATCGTTACCAAATCCTTGGCAGAACGTCCTTCACGGGCCTTCCTCTCTCTGCAGGCGTGCATGTTTACATTTCTTCTTCATTGCAGGCCCATTCTCTGCATCGACGGCACGTTCCTAACTGGAAAATACAGATGCCAATGTTGACGGCAATCGGAGTAGAACGGGAACAACCAAGTGTTGCCCGTGGCCTTTGCCTTCGTCGAGAGCGAGAACAAGAGAGTTGGTATTGGTTTCTGAAGCTGGTTAAGGAAAGGTGGTGGGGATGAGGCCAGATGTATGTCTCATACATGACCGTCATCCAGGGAGCTGCGTGCAATTGAGGAGCTGCCGAAACGGATGCGCAAGCAAGGGATACCTCCGGTGTGGGAAGATGTAAAGAGCAGATGGTGCATGCGTCACAATGGGCGCAAACTTTTATAAGCAGTTCAGAAACAAGGAGCTGATGGCCATGTTCCAAACATTTTGCGCCCAGAATCAACAGAAGAAGTTCAATGGGGACTGTGGGAGGAGACTTGATGAGCTGACAGCCAAACATAGAGGCGAGAGTTCTGCAAGACCCGAGCTAGAGGTGTTGACAGGCCCTGAAGCTCTAGGTGCACTTCCACCGATGAACGGTACATTCAGAAGGAGGCCGGTTCCTCGGTTAGCAGATTTTCGCATGGATCGAGCATGAAGCCCGAAGGACGAAATGGGCATTGCTGTACGATGAAAGGTGGAGCAAGGTACGGCTAATGACACGAACCTTGCAGAGGTCTACAACTGAGCTATGCGTGGTGTGAGGCACTCCCCTTGTTGCCATCGTGGAGTTCATCCTACATGGAACACAGACGTACTGTTCCACGACAGGTGCAGACAGAATGACCATCTATGGCCGATGGGAAACCTTTTGGTTCGGCACAAAAAATGACAGAGTACCTTGAGGAGAAATGCAAGAAGGCAAGACCGAACACCGAGTCCGAGTGCAGGGCACACGAGAGCATAGATTTGAGATATTTGTGTGCCGAACAGGTCCAGGCGTGGCATATTCGCAAGGAAACCTCGCAAGAGTGTGTCCTAAAGGAAGATGGGACATGCAATGCTCCTGTCGGAAACCAAGCTTGTACCACAAACCCTGTTCTCAGTGTCATTGCCGCTTGCGGGGAGTACGACATTGATGAACGCCAATATGTGTCTCCATACTTTAAAAAGGAAGCAATCATGCATACATGGAGTACCATGACGGATTTTTGGTTTCGGCATCGTCGGCACTTTCACTGAAGACATAAGCCCAGTTTTATTTCTCCCTGACCCGACGAAGGCACAGGAACAAGGCAGGCCGCCGTCGGACACGGAGGATTCGCAATGATATGGACGAATCTGAGGCCGGCGTTAGCGCTCAACGTTGCAGTAGGTGTGGAGAGGATGGACATACCTAAAGGAAGTGCACGAAAGACGCCGAGGCCCCAAGTGCAGGCGGAAGTTCCTGGTGGAAGGATCAGGTGCCGACGGAAGGCGGCCAACTGGGGAAGGCACCACTGATAGGCAGCGTCATCGCAGGCGTCCTCCGTGCACCTTCGGTTTGTTATGTTGTGTAGTATAGCCGCTGGTTGCTGATGTAATGTCCTCGTAATATGTACCAATATGCATGTATTGCTATCTGATTTTTCGTTTTAGTTGTAGGCCTTTTAAAGTACTTTGCTGTCTGTTAATTTTCTGACTATAATGCACTATGTTTTAATTGAGTTAATCCGTTCCGCTTCTTTTCCTTGCAGGTAAATGGACACCAGACGCCTGAGCTGCTGGATCAACCGCCACGATCAGTCCATCGTCGTTTCTCTCGGCGGTGTAGACCTCGAGCCGGTACCTTACGTCCTCCGATTCTCTAGGCGACTCTTCCCGTGGACGACAGGTTCACGACTAGGTACGTACGAACATGTACTAACTGAGCTGTATATGTCAACTTACTAACTTGCGTTGTTTTTGATGTCAGGTTGGCGGGAGCAGGCTTCTGCCCTGTGTAGCTGGTACAGCGCAGCGAACCCGAACTGAAACTGGCGAGAAAGTGGGGTATGCACCGGTCGCTATCATAGCTCTTGAAGTAACGCGGTGGAGCCGGAGATAGCCACACATTCCACCTCC